>JAZKJV010001328.1:188342-436438 GCA_037367405.1 Ottelia alismoides | reverse complement strand
CGAGCTATGTAACCATGACAAAAAAGATCCTTTTGACAGGATATTAGGAAAATAACACCGAACTTTTTAAGATGTCTGACTGGTTGAATGAATTGAATTCCATACAATGAGCAGGTATACAATCCAGTTTTCGCAATCAAGGAAGATTTTCTGTTTGGAATAAGTGCTATGTATTATTGCAGTGGTGGGTGCCTTGACGTGTCATTTGGATGTGGCAGCCTAAATTCAGATGGATGGGGTGGTAGAAGAACAATGAGAGCAAAGATGCAATGCCAAAACTTAAGCTAATTTTCCACCTTCATATTGAAATTAATTTCACATGGTTTTCTAATTTATGAGTTTAGTAGCATAACAATTAAACAACATTGTGATCCATTATATGGATGGTCCCTAAATTTCGACATGGAGAGAAATAAAAGCCAAAATTAGATGATTGTGACATGGTTTCTTTCTAAAGATCGAAGATAACATTACATATTATCAAATAAAAGAATCGATCAAAAGATGTATCCTTCTCACATCTAATGGTGAAAACCAATAAATTTAATGTTGCAATCGGAGCTGTTGAAATTTTCGGGTGCAATTTCTACTGCCAAAGAAAAAAATGAAATTATCAAAATTTGCAAAGAAATAGATTTAATTTCCATGATGTTGGCTAGCGACATACGTCTAGGGTTCATCCTAGCCCGGTTTCTTTTAAGGGAGTGGATCCTCTGCTGAAACTTCCGTTACAACAGAGTAGTGTAGTGCCTTTTTTTTCCAAGATCGATTTGAAAGTCCAACTGCATAGATCGAGTTCTTGGTTAATGTTCCACATATCCGCTGAATTTTGCTAAAATCCAATATTGTTTGCTATTTTATTGGTACATCAAAGCTCCAGTGGATTGTTAATATAAAATAGCAAATTATATCAGATTTTAGCGAGACTTATTGGATTTGTAGAGCAGTAATCAATGATTCAATCTATACATTACAGCACCTTTGATGTAACTTCGCAGAGGATCGGTTCCCTTCTTTCAAATCACAGGCATGCTCCTGGATATCCAGCTTCATCATGCTGCCTGCATTCATTGAGATAACGTCACCTGACCTGGTACACTTGTGCGCCAGGGGAAATTGCAAATAGTTTTTCTACCACAAATGAAAATATCTGATTAAGATTTTGAATTTCCCATCCATTTTAAACATTTTGGTGATAAATTGGTTTGAGTTTTGCTGCTATGTGGTCGGAGTAATTCTTGGAGCACATTCTTCATTCAAAAGCATGCAGGCGGAATTTATCGGCATTCTGTTTGGGGTCGCTGAAAGAGTCATAAGGGTTTCACTTCCATTTTACTCGAGTATACGAGCTTACCATCTTTTTTGCAATGCATCACAATTAAGCTAAATATTTGTTCATACAAAGGATTGGTAGTCATTTAGACCCATACAAGCCAACATCAGCCATATGTTCGCTAACCGTTGAAATTGATGTGGACTTAGGTGCTATAATAATTTTCTTATTCCTTTTTAAAATGGAGAATGGGTAATGATATTGACAGAAGTGAAATGAGTTATAGTTATAAGCATAACAGAGATAATCAATGTAGAACAAATGTCGATATCGCTAAACTATTTACCCATCTTCGGATGAAGAAATGAAAATGTTATCTTGTTTACTTTTAGCAATTTTGTATTTTTCATCTCGACCATATAGGATTCATATATGGAGTATTATAAGCACATTTACTCCATTAAGGTTGGCATAAGCTGTCATTTATAGTTAAAAAGAAGAGGAAGTGGGAATGGATAATTTCGAAAAATTGATTGAGGGAGCCTTGCAAGGAAACTCCGATTCCTCGGATGGAAGATTCATTGCTGACTTCCCGACTCGTTAAGTTCTATGCATGAACGAGGACATGACAGATTTAAACTTGAAAGCTGCATCATTCTCTGTAATCACCAAATTCTTGCTCTGTGAATTATGTTTTACCTTTTCTTGAAGACATCTTTTCTGAAATGTAGTATAATCTTGCAATACTTACCCTCTACAAGGTACTCATGATACAAGTCTGCGCCAGTAGAACAGCTATGAGGCAATGGTCATCGTTTTCTTGTGACTATACACTTTATACATTTTGAAGAAACCAATTGCTTAGAGACTACAAGCTCTCACGACAGCTTCATCTGGATTGTTTTTCTTGCATATGTACTTTCTCCACACTGAACAAATGAAGTGCTTAGACACTACATGCTGTCATCACATCTTCGATATCTAGATCGTCACCAGCTTCTTTGTCCTGAGAAACAGAAGCAATATGTTCGTGAATTTTCCATTGGAAGAAAATGACTAATTGTCATAAATGAGAATCATTTATGTATGCAAAACTTCAGGAACTTACCTTGTGGAAGTAGGAGATGTTGCCACTTCCAGGACCAGCTACAAGGATTCCTCCCTGTTGCTTGTGTATCATTAACATAAAGCTTCTTACTCTCATGGGCATCTCTAGGAGAAGGATGGATAAAATTTCCCTTCTAATAAAAACTGAAAGCTTCATAAGCACACATTGTTACAAGTGAACCATCTAACTTGGGGATTGTGTGTGAGCAATATGCAAATCTTCTTTCTATTACCCAGAACCCTTTCAGTTGATTGGTGGAAGGAAATAACTTGCAGTTTGTAAAACTCGAACCTAGGTCTTTTCAGCCAATCAGGTGTCAAAATCAGTTGAGCTACATTGTACTTCGTGCTGAAGTCAGGTGTCAAGATGAGTCGAGCTACATTCCTCGGTATCAAAAAAAATCTTAACAGTGGGAAGATTTTCGGTGTTATATCAGTTCAAACATACTTATATCCAAATCAAAAATAGCTTTTGACAAGATGCAACTTCCATCACAATTATACCCATGTCTTCGATATCACATAAATAAACAACCAAAGCAACCGAGCTTTTCACTCCTTCAAGTGAAGTTGTCTACATGTATTCCTTGCTTTCAAACAGGCCTAATTTGGATAGCACTAAGGCTTAGATCTACAAATATACATCCTACTTTATAGTTTCCTTGCACCATTTATCTGGTCATCTCCAGATCCTCTCATAAACCTCTTTCTTGACTTATTGTATTTTCAAACTGAAGCATTATATGATGTACTTTGCACATGTCCAAACCACCTTAAGCAAAATACCTTCAATTTTTGTTATTCCATATTCAACCTCTTGTGCACTATTCTTATAAAGAGTCAATCCTTGTTAATGCAGTTACATCCCACAACGCATCACATCTCAAGTAGAGAAATCCTCTCCACGTCTATAGTTGAACTGTGCAACAGTCAATGCCATAATACATAACAACAATGAACTACCATTGTAGTTCTATGTCATTTACCTCTATCTTTAGAGGTATGTTATGATCACAAAGAACGTCTGAAAATTCTGGCTGTTTCAACCACCTTGCATTAACTCTTTGGGAGATATTTTTATCGTTCCTCTGCACACTAATCGGAAAGCAATAATTATAAGTGCCCATCAGGATGTAGGATATCAAAGCTTTATCCTGTCTTCAACTTGTCGTAGAACCTAATTCCATTTACTTTATCTTGGTTGTTCTTTGTTGCTCTCATATCTCACACACTAAAACAAAGTCACTGAAGCAAAAATCAGTGTATGTTCGGTCAATTCGTACATAACACTTTTAAAAAGACAAGGAGAGAAAAGATGATCCTTAATGCGTATCAGTATTACATCAAAAATCCTCACACAATCTATCACGGGGGGTTATAGAGTTTAAGCGAAAAATGGTTAATTAAAAATAAATAGCTCAACAAGCAAAGCAGAATGCAGAGAGATTTATACAGATTCATCTTACTCAAGCGCTATGTCTTGTGCCTAAGGTTGGCCTACATAGGGCTTCCAAATTCTGATTATCAGAACTAAATATAGTCCAAACCGTTTGCAAGCACACTACTTATTTATCTTCTACACAGGAAAGGCTTTCATAGAGAACGTCCCAAGGTATGAAACCTCACAACAGGAGTTTATCTTCTTTTGGCAAAACTCCGTCTTCTTTTGAGCACACAAACAAATCATAGAAGTAGAGAAAGTAGTATAAGTGAGTAGAGAACTTGTGTTCTTAGTGTGTTGGAATGGTAGGAGTATAATCCTTTTATAGGGTAAAGGGGGCCCTAAGAATATCAAATATTCAAATTACCATCAAGAGAAGAAACCGAGAAAGCATCTCTTTTCATTGGTTCCATATTGACATAGCAACAATAAAGATAAAATTAGTTCAGTGGCTAGTGTATACACGCGTATAAAATCATGTACATGCGCATCTTCATTTAAGATTCAAGGCACGTTGAAATGACTAAATTGAAATAACTGAAGATCAAAAGTGTACCTGTGTACACAGATATGTACCGGTGCAACAATAAGGAAAAACTTCAATTTGAACTCGACAAGATATGTAAAGATGCGTCAAGGTACCGCACATGTGATAGTATTTTTAATATACATGGATCATATATCGATGCAGTAAAACCTTAATATGGGAAGCAAAGTAATGAAAAGCGGGGCTTTAAAAATCAAACCGGACATCAAACCGGGCAAGTATCTATTTTTGGTTTTTATGATCAGACCAATGGGACTGACCGATCGAACTAGTGATGACATCAACAGTTCATAAAAATCGGAAAAGATTGAACCGTTGTATTGCTGGTTTGGTTCGTATGGTTCAATCGGGTCGAGCTGAGATAGACCGGTATACTATACAAATAAATATGAAAAATAGTACATCATATATTAAAGGGTTTGTACACTGATGTCCTTCCAAGTTTTTCCAATAACACTTATATCCCTATTTTTTACAATCACTTGTATACCCCAATATTTTTACAAATGCATAGTAGTGGTCTTTTAGTAGTACACATGCTCCTATATTATACCAACATAAGGATATTTTTAGAGAACGATGGGATAGATTCCTTTAGAGATCCATCCAAAAAATATATATTAATAAAAAAGGAATCATATCTATAAGGGCAGGTCATCTACTAGAACTTTGGCATGCTCAAGAATATTCTCACAATAAAAACTCCCACCTTGAAAGATGACACAACTTCTAGCCAACCAAATGGCTAAAGAAGCACACAAATCTTTCATCTACCTTCCATCAAACCAGTCCAAATATTCCCAAAAGATCGGAAAGAGTCCACATCAACCTACTGTACACCAGGAAAATCTGCAGTCCTCCATGCCTCCCTAAAACTAAGGCACTAAAAGAAAAGGTGGTCAATATCTTCCACTGCTTCACCACATCTACCACGGGTCGCTTTTTCCCAGGAAATAATCTAGCCCTCCTATCACTAGTCAGAACTTCCTTCTTCTCGACAGCCAAAAAAAGATTTGTATCCTAGCAGGGATCTCCCAGGTGCATATCCTAATACAATCCTAGTCAATCTCCTCAGTTCCAGCCACCAGAGGAGCAGAAATTGAAGGAAATGGTTAGATCCTCAAGCGCATCACGGAAGCGTGTGCGTCGTATCGAATACGACAAGGAGCGACTAGTCGGACTAGTTGCTCGATGCAGCGGAATTTAAAATTTTTTATGTGACGAAACCACATGATCCAAGAACACTTCTCGGATCATTTCGTCTAAACCACAAACAAGTATTAGGGTTACCTCTTGAAGCGTGGTTGCGATCGAGTCTCTAAACGAAGAGACCTCCTGTCTCAAGTCCGATCCGACGGAGGAGACGCTTGCGAGCGCGGGGATGAACCGCGTGCTTCTCGCAATCCATGTTGATGATCCAAGCGGCGGATCTCCTGATCTCGACACACGAGATCTGTCGTCTTCTTCACGAGCGAGGCGCACCGAAGGAGACGGAGATCCACGAGCAGACGATCGGGCAGCATAACGACGATGCTGCGGCGATGGAGAACCTTTCCATAGCATCCATGGTGGACGGCCATGAGAGGGAGAGAGAGGGCTGACGCCTAGAGAGAGAGAGAGAGATGCTTCTCAAGCATTTTTTGTGTGTAAAGAGAGAGCATGGGTATGCCTCTCTATTTATAGGGTTTTAGGATCCATGGATCTCAATCCATGGGACATATAAAATCAATGGATGAGATTGATTTATGTCAATCCAATGGTCAAGATTGTTGTTGGTAAAATCAACAAATTTAGGTTAAAATATATTTGACAAAATCAAATATAAATTAGTCCTAAATCAAACCAATAAATAAGGAGAGAATGTGCATGGAGATTTCATCTCCATGCACCTTTCATGTGGACGGCCACACATTCCTATTAGGAATGATGTGCCGCCCACTCTTTCCATGGGGAGAGCAATCTCATGGAAATCCATGAGATTGCATATCTCCTTGAAAATCTCCTTTATTTATTTCCAACAACTTTTGTTGGATTTTTATTCTTCAAAAATAATTCACAATTATATTTGCAGTCTTGCCATGGAAAAATTGTGAATCAAATTCACAACCCAAAACAATATATAATTTACATTGTCAATTAATTACACAATGTGTATCCAATACACATAATAATTAATCAACACATATAAATTATAATTAGCTCTCTCTAATACATTATAAATCACATTTATAATATATTATGAATAATTGGATATTGCTATCCACATTATTCTTATCCATGATGATTAAATCATATTTAATCATCTTGGATCTCTTTATCTCATGTGTTCAAATAATATGAATCATATTCACATTATTCACATCTTTGATAATTAAATCATATTCAATTATCTTACATAACTCTCTTTATAATATGAATCAAATTCATATCATGATAATTAAATCACATTTAATTATCCATTTTCTCAATGCTCGGATATATACATCAACAATAGAATTATCCATGAACTCCTTCAAGGATAATGCGCTTTCTCCGCAGATACTTGGAGATAAGGACATGGCGATTGTATTGTTCCATGTATAGTGACTTGGATATTGAGATCACATCTCAAATCCAGATCTCGGGCCTCCCATAGATGCTTGATTAAATCAAGACCGTAAATCTAATCTTCTCATTGGATCTGAATCACATTCAGATCAATGTCCAATATTTGGACTAAGATTAGATTACTTCTCTACTGAGAGGAGTCACTAAAATCCAGACCCGTTTCATCACTCCCTAGGAATGGAAGCGTCATGGTTATACAATCGTTTATGATCACATCACCCTCAGGTATTCCCAATACTTATACATCCTGCATACTGGAAGACTCAGAATAAACCCGAAGTATTAGATCATCTTTACACAGTCTACTTCATGGTTTTATCAGTAAGTTTCTCATTCGATCATTGGGAATCGGTATTGATCATATACTTTCCAAAAGCATATATCATACCTAAGTCTTGATCATATACTTTCCAAAAGTATATATCAAACCAACAAATTCAGTCAAGATTCCAAAGCGACACGACCGTGCGCACGGAATTTGATTCTTCCCAATATCTCATGAATGAGCTCATGTCTTCCGGTTCAATAACTGAACCTGTATGATCCCTATGAGAGATCGTATTACTCATATGCCCTTACATGCACACCAGCGCGCCGGTGTATGGACCTTGATTAGGTCATCAACCTATTGGTCTGCCAAATGTACATACTCAGACATATAGTAACACATCTGTCTCCGGTCAGAGGATGTGTGCCTATATCATGACAGCATACGATATAGGACTTTGGTTATCTCGATCTCGTTAAGCCAACTCTTTGACCTAACTCATCTGACACCTCCGAATCTCTATTCCTATGCAGAGGACATGCATCAAGAGGTCGGTCAGATATCAGCCTAACTGAGATAGGATTGCCATCTCCTACTCAGGCTAGAGATCATCTCTTAACAATCATTTGACGGTGCTTGATGAGTCCTCAATCTAACTCATTAGATATTCATCCAAGCACCAGCCTCTATGATTCAATACTTGAATCAACAGCTGTATGATTATCAAGATGGCCATGATACATAACCCTAATTGTACTAAGGGACCTATTATGCAAATTATGTATTCTTCATTTCAGATTAAGGAGTGCATTGCAATAACATTTATTGCATAATGGCTCGTCGTGGGCTCGCATTTCCAACAATCTCCCACTAGCCCAAAGAGACATGGGCTAATCATTTATACCCAGACTCATGTGACAATCATAGGCTATTTAGAAAATAGCTAGGTAAGCTGATCAGTCACTCTGTTCCCAAGAAACTATGCCAAGTCCTTTTGCGGCACTTGCATATCCCCAGTAACAGTGCTCGCATCCAATACGAATGTTGCATCTTATGCAACCAATACTCAATTTTGTCATAGTGTCCTTGATACTTTAGCTCGATTAATTATTATAACCAGTACTCCCATAATCCTTTTTAGAATACCTTCATTCCCGGAGATCTCTATCTCCTAAGGTATCTAAAGTTAAGACCCTTATAGATTACTATCTACAAGGTTTTAAACTTTTGAAGATAAGAATTTGAGATCACTATCTCTAAGTTTCATCATCTTTGAAGATATTGTTATTACTGCAACTAAGTCTTTTATTTCCAGAGTAGGATTAGTAACAGATTACTACTCCCACTACATGGCAGGCATCTGGCTCTTTTGCACATCTAGCATACACTCAGCTTCTCGTAACTGATGCATAAGTGCAAGCAGTCCTAGCATTCACTTCCTCAACTCTTTGAGGTGCTATCCCTTTAGATAGGTCAGTACCACATCTTAAGGGAAGGAAGCCTTTCTTGGAATTTTCCAGAAAATGGAATAAGTCCAAGGTGTACTACTAATGTGTTGGTCCCAATACCCTCTTCTCTTTGCTTCTGAATGATTTCAGAATTAAGATCTAAGAGGTATTCTTGAGATCATATTCAAGGTGTGAAACAACCAAATCATAAAACACTTATTATTATCCTTATATCATTCCAAACGATTAGAACAATATCTACATTTAGCACGATGAACACATTGGCACTCCCACTAAGCTTCACATGGTTCATCAAGATTCTATCTGAAATCATAACATTTATAATTTCATCAAATCTTATGTTCCAACTACAAGAAGCTTATTTGAGTCCAAAGATGGAGTTCTTTAGCTTGTACATCTTGCTTTCCTCAACCATGAAGCCCTGCGGCTACTTTATATGAATATCCTCAGAGAGGAATTCATAGAGGAAAGCAATCCTGACTCACATCAGGAAGATGTCATAGTCAAGTTGTGTAGCTATAGTTAGCAATATTCTGATGGGTTAAAGCAAGGTCACTGGAGAGCAAGTCTCATCGCAAGCGATGTCTTCTCTTCGGTTTGCAGCTCATGGCTACGAACCATGCATTGAAGGTCTCTACCTTTTCATCAGGTTCCCTCTCTCTTGAAGATCCATTTACACCTTAATGGGTCTTACCCATATAGGTGGATCCTCGAGGGTCCATATACAACACTTATATATGAAGTCTACATTAGACTTTTATTGCTAACATCCATCTTTCCATGTCATGATCCTCAGGAGCTTCATCACATGAAGTCAGATCTTTGTCAGATTCAACTGACACATGGAACCCATCATCAAACTTATTTGAAGGGGTATTAGAGTTTCATCTTTAATTGTCTTTTAGTTTCCGATTCTAGGAGCCTCATTATCATCTCAGGATTAAATGAGTTCCTTTACTTCATTTTCATCTTGATTCTTAAGAGAGTCATCCTCTAAGAATCATATTCTCAAAGATGAGATATTTTAAGAATCTCAAGGTCATAAAGTAGGTATCCAATACCATCCTTTAATTTCCTAATGAAGTAGCACTCTCTGGTGCTAGATTCCAACTTAATCACATGGAACATTTATTAAGGATATATATAATGTAGTCTCTACCACATATATATATGCTTGGAAACTAAGAGATAATTATGCTAAGATTAATCATTGATCAAATCATGTCACACATGATCAATTGTATCTCCCTACAACTCTATTGAGTTAAGGTCCATTAGGAGGATTGAGATACGAATGATATTCATATCTCCATAAGGTATTTCTTGAATTCATCTAATAGGTACAAGCTACCTTGGTTAGATCAAATTCATTTCATCTTCCTTCAAATCTTGGTTCAAAACCAAAATTGTGAAATCTTTGAACATTTCAAAGGTTTCTTAGGCGAAGAGAAGAAATTTCATATCATACATAATCATCAATAGATATCACATATCCATAATGTTTACTATGATATAGATGATTCACATACATCAATATGTATGAGATCACGAATACCTTGACATTTTACACCATTCCCAAGGGAGGGTGTATTGAACATTTCTACTTTTGAATACAATATTCACAAGTATGTAAGATTTGAACCTTTAGACAATCTAAAGTTTCATCTCTTATTAGTCTATTGATCACATCAACAGACATATGTCCAAAACATGATGCTAGATCATTATCAAATGATCTTCATCCTCCTATTGATCTTTAATGGTTTATTTTTCAGCATTAGAAATCTTAATGAACCATTCATTAATTTTCTAATTTAGTAGAGTCCATAAGATTTTAGATCACTATTTGAAATATCTCCATTATAACTCTTTATAATAGATTTATCACAGAATTCATGTTTATTTCCAACATTTGGAAATAAATAATGAGTGTAATCTAATATCTAGGTCATAGAGACATTCTCTAAGATTAAGGACTCCCACTGAAAATATGAAGTATATTCATCAGGTGAAATTGTTGCAACAATTGCATCCATTCCAACTTAGATGACCATTAAACCTTAAGATCAGATTTCTAATATTCTAATACACATGCAACCAATTGCAAGTGTCATTAGAAGATTGAGATACAATTATTAGACTTTATATTATCAAATAAGTAAGTCAATTTCAATGATTATAAGTAGATTATTCTAATGTACTATCCGATTCCTTCTCTAAGGATTCTAGATAGATATGATAGTCATACTATCAACACATCAACTTATTGCAGTATTGGCATTCATCCAACTCTTTGGATGTTACATGGAAGTCACAGGAGTACATTCAACTCCTTTTGACTATACTTCTTACTTGGGTCCAACCCATGCTTCCACTGTGCTCCCTTTATCTATAAGCAACCATTGCTCAAGACAGAGGATTTCTTATATTAAAATCAAAAAATTTCAATATAAGAGAATTTCAACATTTATACATGCTTTATTCAATTCATACAATATGAACATTATGAAGCTTCAGGAATGACTAGAGTAAAGATAGTAGAATGATGACACTCATCGTATCTACATCCATTTAAACTCTTAAAACTTAGGATCAGGTAGGTACTCAAACAATTTGAATACATCATCTCCTATAGAGCCACTATTCTGCATAATGCAGAGAACCATGTCATTCATGATTATATGTTGAGAGCACATATGTATGCCTGAACATCTTCTTAGATTTTATAAGGATTATATGATAATTACGATCATTATCGACATGTTACTTCAAAAGTACATTCGATGAGATCAAGACTTATAGAGACATACAAACCCTAGGGTTTTAGTCCTATTGTCTTATTTAATTATCATTCCTCATTATTATGAGGAAACTTGCACATTGCAACCACATACATTATGTGTCCAATTGCAAGTATAATATCTGGATCAAAGGGTCCAATCCATGATATTTTACTGGTTATTATTGAGTATAATATTGAGTGGGTTTAATGAAGGATTATCTGAAATAAGAAATTTGCATAAATATATATAAATAATTAATTTACTTTGATTCAGGAATTTTTATATCAAAGTTGTCTTGCCATGTCAACAATGAAAGTTCATTCCCTTAATCACTTTCAATGTAAGAGATATACTTACCATTATATCTCAAGCAAGATCTGGGATCTCCTTCCTTATCTTTGTTGCATCCCAATAATATGAGAACTTACAACTCGGATAAAAAGAAGCGGGAACACATTCCGCCTTGCAAGTCCAACTTGCATCTCCCAATTCGGTCTTTAACACCCGGGCCCACCACCCCTAAGGCAATGTTGACCCGTCATTAATTGAACCAACCGTCAACAGGAATACAACTCACTATGCGCAATCCAATATCGCCCCAATAATATGAGGACTCGATATTGGGGTCACTACGCATACGTCCTTACTCTTTCGAGAAGCGACGAGTCCGATCCAAATGGATCATATGCAGGAGCTGTCACTTCGGACAGGCGTCTCCTACACATAATATCTGGTGACGAAACTCTTCGCCTTGACGGGAGATCATGGATGTCACTTATGTGATCCTCCATCTCTTATTCAAATTCTAATTAATTAACATGAATCATATTCATATAATTAATTCTTCCAAGGGAATTATTAACTCTAATTATATTAGAGTATTCTAATTGGACATAATTAATTCAATCATATTAAATTACTTATCAATCCAATTTAATCAATCAAACTTGAATGTCTTACTTGAATATATATGGTATTATTCTCAAAGTACGTATTAATTCGTATTTTAATAATTAGAAAAATACATCTTAATCCCTCGGACATTATCCCGGCCCTACCCGCTGTCATGGCCAGTATCGACGGGAGTGGGACGGACCGCATACGTTGCAACCCGCTACCCCAGCGATCCCCGACTAGACACCATATCCACCTCGGGAAAGGATAATGCCAAATTGATTAATTTGTACTTGAGATGATCATCGGTTCTTCAACCGAAAGTGTACCATATAGTAATAATCAAAACATTTTTTATTATAAGGAAATTTGCTACACAAATTCCCAAATCCTATTCAAGCATCAAGTTTGAAGATTGTGGTTTCCAATTATGATTTAGATCACATCTTAATCAATTAATTGGTTGAGGCCAAGTCAATTAGGTAAATAATCATCTTACAATATTTCACAAATATTTTTCAAGATTATTTCACGAAATTAACAATTAATTTCACTAATTGACAATCACTTGGTTCTAGATTAGGAATGTAATTTCAGCAGTGACCCCTACTTACTAAAATTAACATATCTCAATCAATTTAAATCCAAATTAGACAAACTCAATTTTCATAGATTGCTAACTTGATTTAAGACAGAAGCCAAGTGATATTTCACGTATTTCGAGGAAAGCCTAAACAATAATTAACATTTTAATCACGTTCAGATCTACAGTTCCCGCAACAGTGCATACATGTTCAATAAAACAACCATATCTTGAGCATACGAAATCCGATTTACGCAAACTCAGATCCTATGGTTTCCTTATTTAATGGGGAACAAAATCCAATATTAAATTCGTGTTTAAACAATTTAAACAGTGCCGAATTTATTTACTAAACAGATCTGCGAAATCAAATGCGACAAAAACTTTCGCGACCTTAACGAACCCAAGTCGTCCTCGGTTTTTCGAATCATATTCGAAACCGTCGACCTAAGGCTCTGATACCACTTGAAGGATACGGTTAGATCCTCAAGTACATCACGGAAGTGTGTGCGTCGTATCGAATACGACAAGGAGCGACTAGTCGGACTAGTTGCTTGATGCAGCAGAATTTAAAATTTTTTATGTGACGAAACCACATGATCCAAGAACACTTCTCGGATCATTTCGTCTAAACCACAAACAAGTATTAGGGTTACCTCTTGAAGCGTGGTTGCGATCGAGTCTCTAAACGAAGAGACCTCCTGTCTCAAGTCCGATCCGACGGAGGAGACGCTTGCGAGCGCGGGGATGAACCGCGTGCTTCTCGCAATCCATGTTGATGACCCAAGCGGCGGATCTCCTGATCTCGACGCACGAGATCCGTCGTCTTCTTCACGAGCGAGGCGCACCGAAGGAGACGGAGATCCACGAGCAGACGATCGGGCAACATAACGATGATGTTGCGGCGATGGAGAACCTCTCCATAGCATCCATGGTGGACGGCCATGAGAGGGAGAGAGAGGGCTGACGCCTAGAGAGAGAGAGATGCTTCTCAAGCATTTTTTGTGTGTAAAGAGAGAGCATGGGTATGCCTCTCTATTTATAGGGTTTTAGGATCCATGGATCTCAATCCATGGGACATATAAAGTCAATAGATGAGATTGATTTATGTCAATCCAATGGTCAAGATTGTTGTTGGTAAAACCAACAAATTTAGGTTAAAATATATTTGACAAAATCAAATATAAATTAGTCCTAAATCAAACCAATAAATAAGGAGAGAATGTGCATGGAGATTTCATCTCCATGCACCTTCCATGTGGACGGCCACACATTCCTATTAGGAATGATGTGCCGCCCACTCTTTCCATGGGAAGAGCAATCTCATGGAAATCCATGAGATTGCATATCTCCTTGAAAATCTCCTTTATTTATTTCCAACAAGTTTTGTTGGCTTTTTATTCTTCAAAAATAATTCACAATTATATTTGCAGTCTTGTCATGGAAAAATTGTGAATCAAATTCACAACCCAAAACAATATATAATTTACATTGTCAATTAATTACACAATGTGTATACAATACACATAATAATTAATCAACACATATAAATTATAATTAGCTCTCTCTAATACATTATAAATCACATTTATAATATATTATGAATAATTGGATATTGCTATCCATGTTATTCTTATCCATGATGATTAAATCATATTTAATCATCTTGGATCTCTTTATCTCATGTGTTCAAATAATATGAATCATATTCACATTATTCACATCTTTAATTAAATCATATTCAATTATCTTAGATAACTCTCTTTATAATATGAATCAAATTCATATTACTCATGATAATTAAATCACATTTAATTATCCATTTTCTCAATGCTCGGATATATACATCAACAATAGAATTATCCATGAACTCCTTCAAGGATAATGCGCTTTCTCCGCAGATACTTGGAGATAAGGACAGGGCGATTGTATTGTTCCACGTATAGTGACTTGGATATTGAGATCACATTTCAAATCCAGATCTCGAGCCTCCCATAGATGCTTGATTAAATCAAGATCGTAAATCTAATCTTCTCATTGGATCTGAATCACATTCAGATCAATGTCCAATATTTGGACTAAGATTAGATTACTTCTCTACTGAGAGGAGTCACTAAAATCCAGACCCGTTTCATCACTCCCTAGGAATGGAAGCGTCATGGTTATACAATCGTTTATGATCACATCACCCTCAGGTATTCCCAACACCTGTACATCCTGCATACTGGAAGACTCAGAATAAACCCGAAGTATTAGATCATCTTTACACTATCTACTTCATGGTTTTATCAGTAAGTTTCTCATTCGATTATTGGGAATCGGTATTGATCATATACTTTCCAAAAGCATATATCATACCTAGGTCTTGATCATATACTTTCCAAAAGTATATATCAAACCAACAAATTCAGTCAAGCTTCCAAAGCGAGACGGCCGTGCGCACGGAATTTGATTCTTCCCAATATCTCATGAGTGAGCTCATGTCTTCCGGTTCAGTAATTGAACCTGTATGATCCCTTTGAGAGATCGTATTACTCATATGCCCTTACATGCATACCAGCGCGCCGGTGTATAGACCTTGATTAGGTCATCAACATATTGGTCTGCCAAATGTACATACTCAGACATATAGTAACACATCTGTCTCCGGTCAGAGGATGTGTGCCTATATCATGACAGCATACGATATAGGACTTTGGTTATCTCGATCTCGTTAAGCCAACTCTTTGACCTAACTCATCTGACACCTCCGAATCTCTATTCCTATGCAGAGGACCTGCATCAAGAGGTTGGTCAGATATCAGCCTAACTGAGATAGGATGCCATCTCCTACTTAGGCTAGAGATCATCTCTTAACAATCATTTGACGGTGCTTGATGAGTCCTCAATCTAACTCATTAGATATTCATCCAAGCACCAGCCTCTATGATTCAATACTTGAATCAACAGCTGTATGATTATCAAGATGGCCATGGTACATAACCCTAATTGTACTAAGGGACCTATTATGCAAATTATGTATTCTTCATTTCAGATTAAGGAGTGAATTGCAATAACATTTATTGCATAATGGCTCGTCGTGGGCTCGCATTTCTAACAGAAATAACACCATAAGCCTTCTTGACCAAGAACATCCCATTTCTCCAGCACCACAAATCTCTTCAGCAGATGACTCTTCCAACCTTTCAAGCTTGGTCGAGGGCTCAAAAAGTCCACTCGTCGATCTGACACTTCTACCATAAAGACAAGAGTCCAAGAGCCCCTTGCACAAACCTCAACCACCGTGGCCTCCTTATCATGCGCCAACACAAAGAGCCTAGGATACAAATCACAGAGCACACCCTCCTCTGCCCAGTCATCCTTCCAAAATTGGAAGCCTCTACGATCTCCTAGCACCGACCGCAATGATGACATTACATCCAAAAGAACCGCGTAAACATCCCTCTAAAACATTGTTAGAGACTGCATTACGATGGACACACAAAATAAACAATACTCCACTGTGGATATATTTTCTATTTCTATACTATTTCTCATTGATTTTTTATGTCTGTCTTCTATAATTTACCCATAGGTCTCTCCTCTATATAAGAGAGCCTTGGGTTCTCAAGAAATACATCTCTTCTATTTTTCCCAACATGGTATTAGAGCAGCGGTCCTAGACCAGAGCTCTCAATCCGAGAAACCCTAGTCCACACCTGTTGCCCCCTCCCTACGCTAGCGTCGCCTGTCACGCTCCCCGTGTGCTATCACTGTCGTGCGCCAACGCCCTCATGCGCCAACCTGGTCATGCCCAGGCGCCCCCGCGTGCCAGCCTAGCTGTACGCCAACTTCGTCGTACGCCTATGTTTCCCTATCCTTTCTCCCTCGCACGCCAACTCAAACCATTCCCCCGTATCGCTCACCACCCCTTCTCAGGTGTAGCACGCTCATCCCAGCACTGTCCCTTCGACCGAGCACTACAGTTTGACGCTTGGTGATGGATTTGGTTGTATCTTGGTCTACACATGCAACCGAATCCCTCTACATTTGTGTAGACATATCTCTATCGATCTACATACCTTAGTTTTTCCTTCAACCCAGCAATATGTCAGAACATAAAGTTGATGTTCCCGCCACGGGTGCGTTCAGAGGTCCAACACCAATTGTCAAGATGGACAGGACGAGCTATGGATTGTGGTCCATATAGTTCATGAATCTTATGAAGTCTACTGATAAGAAATACATTCTTACTGAAGAAGAGCCTGTTGAGAAAATTGAGATTCCTGTCTCGTGGGAGGCAAATAATGTGTATCCTCGAGTTTGGTTATCATGCACATTGGTCTTAGAGATTGCCAACGACATGCTACATCATCCCACCACCATGGTGATATGAGATATTCTTGCTGCTACATATTCACAGACAAGGATCGCGATAGATTCTGTATCTCTAGCATGATATCTTTACTATCAGGCAGAACAGACGACCTATTCATTCTCTCTACACATCCCTGCCAGGAATGTTTGAGAAACTTTAAAACTTTATGCCTCTTACAACCACTCTTGAGCAGTAGAAGGCATACCGGAATGTCACGATGGTTGGTGTTTTCTTAGCCATACTCGATCGACAGTATGAGGCTGCTCGCTCACAGATATTGGCAGACGCTACTATACCTCCTATAGAGGAAGCTTTCCGTAAACTCAACATAATTTCAGTCCCATTACCTGCTGCTTTTCAATCATCTTATGCGATGGTAGCCTCATGTGGAAGAGGAAGTTCTTCTAAATTTCGTGGACATGGACCTCGTGGTAGAGGAGTTTCTTCTAAATTCCGTGGATGTGGACCTCATGGTAGAGGAGGTTGCATTCATTAAGCATGACAGATTGCCATCATCTGAGTCAAACAAATGATACATGCTACTCAAGCATGACTTCCTTGCATCAACTCATGTAGCAAAATAGGTTTACTCATTTGCAACTGCTTATTCAGATAAAAAATATGATGACCTTGTTTCTCGGTTGAGGGAAATAATGCCTACAAGTGGTACTAATGCTTCCTCGTCTGCTCTAAATATGCCTGCTTTTGCCAGTGCTGGTACCTCAGTAGTATTTATGCTCTTACCTCTTGTCATGGACCAGATATTACTGAATGGACTATGGCCAATGGGGCTACACATTACTTGTGTGGAGACAGAGATCAACTTATAGTTTACAGACAGATTCCTCCAGGGAGGACTGTTGTCATTGCTGATGGGACTCATTCCCCGATCATCGGACAAGGAAAGTGTAGTTTGACGCCTTCGATGTGTCTCCAGAACATGTTGTATGCACCTGATTTTTATTTGAATTTATAGTTTGTTAGTCAGATTACGAAGTATTTCATCGTGGAGTTATTTTTGACCCATCATTTCTTGTATTTCAGGACATTCTTACTGGTAGGGTGATTGTTTGTGGCCGTAAGTAGGGAGGTCTCTATTGTATGGTTCGAACTCCTTATGATAGCCTATCCTCCCATTTCATAGGACCCATCTTCTCTTTCATATGGCACCTGTACTTTGCTCATCTTCCCTTTCAGAAGACATGTCAAGTCCTTCCTCAGATTTTACCTCATTCTTCTTTTGAATGCGAGGTGTGTCAGTTGGGAAAAACACCATCGTTATGTGTTTCCCAGTCATCAAAGTCGGAACAGTAGCTCTCCTTTTGAGTTGTTTCATGTTGATATTTGGGGTACAAATCGTGTCCCTGAACATGTTTTATTTAGTTGCAGTCGATGATTTCTCGCATCTGTCACGGGTATTTTTGTTGAAAAATAAATCTGAATCTGGATATATCATTACATGATTTATCAATGAAGTGTGGAATGTTTTTCTCTTCTTCTATCAAAATTGTGAGAATTGATAATGCATTGGAATTTTGTACTTGTGTATGATCACCATTTTTGTATCTCATGGTATTATTCATCAAATGTCATGTGCCTATACCTCTCAGCAAAATGGTGTTGCTGAGAGAAAGCATCATCATCTACTTGATGTCACTCGCACGCTTCCTCTTTAGAGTCGCGCCCCACATTCGTTCAGGGATGTTTCTATTCTTATAGCTTGCTATCTTGTGAATCATATGCCTTCATATGTTCTAGTGAAAAAAATTCCTTTTTCCATGTCATTCCCATCAAATGAATCATTCATACTTACTCCTCGTGTTTTTGGTTTCGTTGCATTTGTTCACCAATTATCTCGAGGACTTGACCAACTCTCTCCTAGAGTTGTTAAGTATGTTTTGGTCAGGTACTCTAAGACACAAAAGGGGTATAGATGCTATGATCCACTATGCAGAAATATTATGTTAGTTCCGGTGTTACATTCTTTAAGTCAGTGATCAGGTGATTAACTTTATTTGATCAGATAATGAAATTTATATGCCACCTCCTCATACGAGCCTCTTACCACCTCCACCCATGCATGTTGTTCCACCTACACCACCTCCTACTACTTCTCCACCACCTCCACCTTTGGCTCCACCATTTACCACAATTGTCACTCCATCTTTGTCACGATTCTATACATGTTGACCTCCTTCTTCTCATGGTCAATGCTCGTCATCCATCACAACTCAAGCATGTTTTGAGTACATTGTTTCTAATGATGGGTTTGGAACTATGTCTAAGAAGGAACACATGCAAGAAACTGATATACAGATTGAGGAAATTCTCAATGACCTGGATGTTCCTATTTTTCTTCGAAAGCAGAAGCGTGCATGTGCCTCATACCTACTTGCTTCCTAGGTTATGTTTGATCATCTTACATGGGAATTATGGAGGTTTGTGGTTGCGCTATCTGCCGTGTAAATACCATAGAATTATCAGGAGGCCTTGAGAGGCAGTTGCTGGAGTCTAGCTATATGGTCGCTCTACAGTCACATGGTACATGGAGCTTGGTATCTGCTCCTAATGGAGCATCTGTTCTCAGTTGCAAATGGTTGTATACTGTTAAACACCATGCAGATGGGATCCTTGATCGTTACAGGGTCAGATTGGTGGCACAAGGATTTACATAAATTATGGAGTGGATTATTCAGACACTTTCTCTCATAATGCTCGTCACTCCACTTTATGTGTCCTACTTTCAGTTGTTGTGGTACGTGATTGGCCTTTATATCAACTAGATGTTAAAAATGTATTTTTGTATGTATATCTCCAGGAAGAAGTCTACATGCAGCAACCTCCGAGATTTATCGCTGAGGGTGAGTGTCAGCATGTTTATAGACTTCACAAGGAGATATATGACTTAAGCAGAGTCTAAGGGTATGGTTTTAGAAGCTCTCAGATCTGATTGAAAAGCATAGGTTTAAGATGTCAAATGCATACCATTCATTGTTCATGCAGAGAACACCCAGAGGGACAATTGTTATCATGGTGTATGTTGATGATATAATTGTTACAAGAGATGACATGCATGAGATAAAGCAGACAAAGGAATTTTTGGATTGTCAGTTTGTCACTAAAGATCTTGGAACCCTAAGGGGCTGTTCGTTTGGGGGGTTACCCCCCACTTTGGGTGGGTAAACCCCTAAAACCCCCATTTTTAACCCACTGATGGGGCTCACTTCCTTCCCATAAAAAAATTATATATTATATCATCATATCATCTAAAAATCATAAAATACTCAACTTCTACGCACTATTCCTAACTTCATTACAATCACATAACAACAACCACCCACTTTTTCAAATTTGAATACAATCATATCATAATAACTACCAACTTTTTCAAATTCCAATACAATCACATCACACAAACCCTCCCAACCCTTAACCCACCAACCAAACACACTAACACAAAATCGGGTTATCCACCCCTGGATAACCCACCAACCAAACGCACCCTAAGGGTTAGAGTTTGCTAGGAATACACATAGTCTTGTGATGACCCAAAGAAAGTATTACAGATATAATTGTTGAGACATGCATGATTGCCTGTCGACCCTCTACTATTGCTATGGATCCTATCATCATGTTGTCTGATGATGATACAAATGAGGTTGACATGAAGAGATATAGAGAGTTAGTGGGAAAGCTTCTCTAAAAATGTTATTATAACTAGACTTGATATCTCTTTTGCACTGAGTTGGGTGAGTCTGCTCATGGAGAAGTCCTGACAGGTACACATGGATGCTATATATTGAGGTACCTAAAGTGTTCTCCAAGTGCAGGATTATTATTCAGAAAAGGAACAACTCTTTCTATTTCAGTATGTGTTGATGCGGACTAAGCAAGGTGTCCCAAGGATAGGAAGTATACTTCGCACTTCACTGTGCTCATTGTTTCTTGAAAAAGTAAAAAACAAACAGTTGTTTCTAGGTCAAGTGTTGAATCTGAATATAGGGCCACGGCACAAGCAAGCACAGAGATGATGTGGGTTCGAGCAGTGCTAGTAGACTTGCATATAGATGTCCCTCTTCCTATGCAGATATAATGTGATAACCAAGCTGGTATATTCATTGCAAAGAATCCTGCATTTCATGAAAGAACAAAGCACATTGAAGTGGGCTGCCATCATACAAGAGACATAATTCTGAAGGGCTTGATTTATACCTCTCATGTTAGTTCAGGAGATTAAACTACATAAATCTTCACCAAGGCTTTACTTAGAGGACCATTCCAGAAATGTTCATCTAAGCTGGGCACGGTTGACATCTATGCTCCATCTTAAGGGGGAGCATAGAGATATTTTCTATTTTTGTATTATTTTCTTACCGTTGTTTACTTATGTCCATATTATGTCATTTACATATAGGTCTTTCTTGTATAAAGAAAGAGTCTAGCGTTCTCAGGAAACACATCTCTTCTATGTTCCCAACATCCATAAATTGGCCTACATAAACATGCATACATAATATACATATATATACATACACGCACACATTAACCACCAATCCCACTAATAAACAAACAATCAATAACTAATTATTACCCCAAACTTCAATAAAGGTACCATCACAGAAAACCCTCTCAACAGTAAAACCCACTATCCAAACACCAGAACTCACATTCATGTTATCCAGCAGATAACCCACACCTGGGGTGGGTTACCCTCCCCAGATAACCCACCAATCAAATGCAACCTGAGTACCCATCTCCATCCATGTATCCTTTATCTTCTCATATACGAAAAAGAGATGTCCAATAGTCTCCACCTCTCCCTCGCATAGAGAACAACAATTATCATTGCCCAAAAAACATTTGGCCTATCTACCCCTACGGAGAAGTCATTTTTAAATTCAGTAGTCAAAATTGACTTAGAAAAGTTTTTATTTTTTAAAAAAGTTTATTATACCCCCTAATTTTTGACAAAAATATTCAAAATAGGCATTATATACAAAAATTTTGTATAATATACATAATATACATAAAATTTATCCATGCCCAATTTTTGATTTGAAAATAGTTAAAGTGCGATCTACGGGCAAAGTATAAAGCATATATATACCCCCTATACTTAGCATGTGATATATCCCCATGTCACAAAGTGGAATAAAGACATTTCTCATACCCAGCATAGGTGAGTAAAATAATGAGGAAATCGACCCGCCCTCCTATACTTAGGCTTTTGAGGGCCTAACATAGTAGAAGAGCAAGAAATGAGGCGGTCGAAGGTGAGAAGAAGGAATAGAAATGAGGTATACACAATGATATCGGTCCCCCTATACTTAAGCTCAGATCAACCTAAGTATGGACGAGTACTCATAGGTGGGGGATTGAATAGCTATGAGATGGATATACAAGTGATCGGTTGAATCTTCTAGCTGTAAGGGAGAGGATGGCAACTTACTAAAGGCTTTACATAGTACAGTTTGATCTTTCATCTAACTATGTGTTTCGTGTGAATAACATCTGCTCGACTTGGATCAACTGCTCATTTGATTCTATGAAGTGTTTCAACAGATGTCCATTGACTAGGGAAGTATGTGTGTATTGCATGTTGTCTCAGAAATTTCAACACTGCCAACGTTGTGTGCTTCCCTAACAATCAATGGTCCCATCCATTTTGACTTCATATTATGTTGGGAAATCTTAACCATGCATTAAACAACCATACTTTCTGCCCCGGGACAAAGTTTTTGATTCTGACGTGTTTGTCATGACATTTCTTCACTTGATCTTTATAGATCATGTTGTTTTCATATACATGGTTTCTGATTTCTGAGTGCTCATTCAGATGCATATCTTTGTTCTTCTTCCCTTGTGACCATTCCAATTGATCTTTTTGATTGCCGTATGAACTAATTCCGCAGGCAACTAACATGGTTTTCCAAAGACCATTCTAAACGTGGATGTGCTCAATGTGGTCTTGTAAGCTATCCTGTAAGCCCATAGAACTTGGTCCAGGAGTTGGACTAGTTCTTTCTGTCAGGATGGACTAGCTTCTGCAAAATTCCTTTAACCTCCCTGTTTGACATCTCAACCATACCATTGGATTGTTGATGGTAAGGACTAGCAACACGTTGTTCAATACCATAGTCCTTAGTCAACTTCTTCACCTCCCTTTTGATAAAGTGGCTACCTCCATCGGATATTAGTACCTTGGGGATCCTGAACCTTGAAATAATATGATCTTTCAGAAATTTACAGACATTCTTATTGTTTCCAGCTCGAATAGGGATAAGCTCCACCTACATTTATAAATAGTCTATCTCGAGAAGAATACATTCAAATCCATGGTTTCTAGGGAATGGGCCCATAAAATCAATGCCCCATGCATCAAATGCATCACAAATGGTACTGGTTGCATGGGCATGGCATTGGAAGCAATGGTCCCTCCCATTCTCTGATAGACCATACATGACATGACAAATTTGTAAGCATCCTTAAACAATGTCAGACAATAAAATCCACATTGTAATATCTTCTCTATGATCCTCTTCCCAGAGTGGTGTCCTCCTACCTCCAAGGTATGGCACAAAGTGAGGGCACTTTGGTATTCCTCCCGAGGACTGCATCTCTTCCAAATACAACCCAGACCTTCGAAGAATAGGAACGGATCCTCCCAATGGTAGTGTTTATGTTCCGACTTTAGTCGGTCAATTCTATTCTTAGGCCAACCGTAGGGAACTTTCTTGGAGACAAGATAGTTAACTATGTTGGTAAACCATGGAAGAGAGTCAATAACATGAATTGACTCATCTGAGAAGGATTCTTGGATCATATCTAATTCAGGTGCTTTATTTTGCTCGATCTGTGATAGATAGTCAGCTACTACATTCTTAACTCCAATATTATCTTTAATATCCAAATTAAATTCTTGGAAGAGAAGAATCCATCTAAGAAAGTGTGTCTTTGCATCTTCCTATGCCATTAAATACCGAATGGCTGAGTGATCTGCTAATAATGTCATCTTAGATCCAAGAAGTAGAGATTTAAATTTTTCCAAGGTAAGTACTATGACAAGCATCTACTTTTTTTATCACAGTATACTTCTTTTGATAATGATTTAAAACTTTTCTTGTATAGTGAATGGCGTAAGGGACTCCATCTCTATTTTGTCCTATCACAACCCCTACCACAAAATCGGAAGCATCTCTCATGATATCAAGGGGGAAGAGACTAATGAGAGCTTGTAGGAAGGGAGTCTCTATGATCTTCCTTTTTATTAGCTCGAAGGACTCAAGAAACTTATAATCTACAATGAACTATGTTTCTTTCCCTAAGAGCTCAGTAAGCAATCAAGAATTTTTGAAAAATCTTTTATAAATCTTTGATAAAATCCAACATGGTGCAAAAAAGATTGCACTTGTTTCACGTTAGTTGGTGGCTCCTTTCTTGATCACATCCACCTTGTCTGGGTTCCATTCCCTTTTTGGAGATGACGTGCTCCAATATGATGCCCTTCATTAGCATGAAGCGACTTTTCTCCCATGAGAGCACCAGAGTCAACTCCCTACACTACTTAAGGACTCCGTTCAGGTGTGCAAGACAATCATCGAATGAATCACCATGAATTGAGAAGTCATCCATAAAGACTTCCCGAAAATCCCCAACCATTTAGGCAAATACAACAATCATGCACCACTGAACGTGCTTGAGGCATTGTAGAGCCCGAAAGGCATGCACCTGAATGTGTAAATACTGAAAGGACAAGTAGATGTTGTCTTTTCCAGGTCCTTAGGAGCGTTGACTACTTGATTGTATCCTAAGTAACCATCTAGAAATAAAACGTATTCCCTCCTAGCCAGTCTCCCCAATATATGATCAATAAGCAGTAGGAAAGTGTCCTTCTTTATCGGGGCATTCAAGCACATGTAATCCACAGAGATGTGCCATGAATGGTACTCATGTCATGATCTCTTGTCCCTACTCATTGGTGATGATCTAAAGTCCCGACTTTTTTTGAACTACGTGTAAATGTGCCACCTACTTGGAGTCCGAGATGGGATAAATGAATCCTTGTCCACACCATTTTTCTATCTTGGTCTTCACCACTTCCCATAAATTTGGATTCAGCCTATGCTGGATTTCACAGGAGGGCTTGGAATTCTCCTCAAGGTAAATATGGTGTGAACAAAGAACATGGTTCATTCCTTGGAGATCCAACAATCTCTATCCTATGGCCTTACGATTTTTTTCTAATACTTCTACTATGTGGAGTTCCTACTCTTCGGTCAGATGTGAGCTTATGATGATTGGAAACTTTCTCTTAGGTCCCACAAAGAAGGCATATTTGAGAGTGGGGGAAATGATTTGATCTCAGGTAGATCTGTATCATCCATGAAATCTAGCTCTATCATTGTTGAATCTGGTTGTGATGCTAATGCGACTGAATCTTACGTAGTTTCCACTGTAACCAACTAAACGGCTTCGGGGGTCGGATCACCAAAAGAAGTCACGTCTGAATTGTTGATGAATCTCCATTTCACCGCCTTTATTCTTTCATTTTGACCTTAAATTCCTAGTTAATGCATGTAAATAGAATTAAAAGGTACAAAACAACACTCAATAATTTACTTTTGAATATTGTATTTATACATGTATTTAATTCTAAAATAAAAGAATAAAGGAAAGAAAAGAACTGAAATGAAGTACCAAAGATACAAAATGATCCTAGACCCCGAGACCAAGGCAATATTGACTTGGTCGACCAAAATAAAGTAGGGGAAGATATGACCAATAAATGTACGGAAAATACACCCAATCCTAATCTAATTCAGCAATAAATAGATATTTTTACCTTATTTTATTTTTTTTGTACTACACACATCAAATAATAAAACTCTCAACATAAAACTTGTACATAAA
The DNA here is from genome assembly GCA_037367405.1 of Ottelia alismoides. Classification (NCBI taxonomy): domain Eukaryota; kingdom Viridiplantae; phylum Streptophyta; class Magnoliopsida; order Alismatales; family Hydrocharitaceae; genus Ottelia; species Ottelia alismoides. The sequence goes on along the minus strand of JAZKJV010001328.1, from coordinate 410,199 downwards.
AACACATTGAAGAATACAATGCACATAAAAATAATGCACAATGTGGTTGGGATACACAAATGGAAAACGCTGCAAATCAAACTTCATTGATCAATTTTTTCTCCGTATGAACTAAAGTTCATCAAACTTATCTTTATTATTCATAAAATTAAAGTATCTATCTAATGAAGGTTGTTTCATTAAAAATGGAGTCAGGATGCAAAAAGCAGCTTTCTAGGATCCCATTGTCCCATGTACCTGCATATTTTATTTATTATATATATTCTTTATATTTTTACCTCTTTTCTTTTTTTAAATACTAGTAAATATATTAAAACATAAACATCAAATAAAAGCAATGAAAATAAAATAAAATAAGTAATGTATATGCACATTATAACTATAACATATATATACCTGTTTATTTAAGTATATAAAGAAAATCAAAAAAACAAAATAAAAATATTATGATATGTATTTAAATATATTATAAAGATATAAAATATGTAAATATAAGAATACATTTTAAAATACAAAATAAAAATAAAATACCTCATAGGTAAATATACCTATATAAACATGTAAGAATTAGCACACAATAAGTTGTTTTAAAAATAAATAAAAATCATAATAAAAAATTACATAAAATAAGAAACATTTTCTATGTTTTGACCTTTAATTAATAATTTTTTTATTTTTTTAATCGATAAAATAAGGGATTTATCCTTTACCTTTTCTGGTTGGTCCACATGCACCAACCAGAGGCCATTGTGTGTTGACCTAGGGTCAATAACATGGTCTACCTGCCTCCTGTATCAGACAGTGCCTCTTTAACCTATCCACCTCTCTTTTCTCCAATTTGTTTTGGAAGAAATTCCACTACTCGAGGAACCTTGGTTCCTTCATCAACCTTGCTTCCCTTACCTTCCTCCTCCTCGTCGTATCTCTGACATGTCCATTCGACAATCAATCGCTCATGATCTCATGATCATTCAAGCTCCATCTTCTGTCTATAAATAATGCACCTAGACCCTCCTTTTGAACTTTGATCCCATTTCCTCCCCATAACCCCGATAGAAATGATTAAAATGTAGATCATTCTGATGCACTGTCCAAGTCCTTCTCTAAGTATTCTAAATAGTCTAGATAGTCACACTATCAATGCATCAGTTTATTACAGTATTGGTATTCATCCAACACTTTGGATGTCATATGGAAATTATAGAAGTATAGTCAACTCATGACTTTCCTTCTTTCTTTTGTCAGACCCATGCTTCCACTGCACTCTCTTCATCTATAAACAATCATTGCTTAAGACAAAGGATCTACTATATTGAATTTAGAAGATTTCAGTGTAAGAGTATTTCAACATTTATACATGCTTCATTCAATTCGTACAGTATGAATATTATAAAGCTCTATGAATGACTTGAGTATAGATAGTAGAATGATGACACACATTGTATCTACATCCATCTAAACTCTAAAAGACTTTGGTTCAGAATGTACTCAAACATTTTGAGTACATCATCTCTTATGGAGCCACTATTCTTGCATAATGCAATGAACCATGTCATTCATGATTAAATGTTGAGAGCACATATATATATGTCAGAATATTTTCTTCAAATTTACAAGGATTATATGATAATTAGGATAATCATCGACATGCCACTTCTAAAGTACATTCGATGAGAGATCAAGACTATAGAGACACACAAACCCTAGGGTTGTAGTCTTATTGTCTATTTAATTATCATTCCTCATTATTATGAGGAAACTTGGACATTGCAACCACATACATTATATGTCCAACTGCAAGTACAATATCTTGATCATGAATCAAATTCATGAGAATTTACTGGTTATTATTAAGTATATTATTAATTGGGATTAATGAAGGATTATCTGAAATAAGAAATTTGCATAAATATATAAATATTTACTTTACTTTGATTTAGGAATTTTTATATCAAAGTCATTTTTCCTTGTCAACATTGAAAGTTCATTCCCTTAATCACTTTCAATGTAAGAATATACTTATCATTATATTTCAAGCAAGATCTGGGATCTCCTTCCTTATCTTTGTCAAACCCAAGAATATGATAACATGTAACTCAGAAAAAAAGAAGCGGGAACACATTCCACCTTGCAAGTCCAACTTGCATTCCCAATTCGATCTTTAACACATGGGCCCACCACCCCTAAGGTGATGTTGACCCCTCGTTAATTGAACCAACCATCAACATGATTAGAACTCGCTATGCGTTATCCAATATCGCCCCAATAATACGAGGATCCGATATTGGGGTCATTACGCATACAGTCTTACTATTTCGAGAAGCAAAGAGCCGATCCAGATGCGCTTGTATGCATGATCTGTCACTTTGGACATACGTCTCCTACATACAATCCCTGGCGACGGAACCCTTCGCCTTGATGAGAGACCATGGATGTCACTATGTGATCCTCCATATCATGTTCAAATTTCAATTAATAATTATGAATCATATTCATTACGAGTAATTCTTCCAAGGGAAATACAACTCATAACAGAGCGTTTTAATTTTAATTGGATTCCAATTAATCTAATCACATTAAATCAATGATCTAATTAATATCCAACAAGCATTCTTCATTTTTACTTGAAATATGGTATTATCTCAAATACATATTATTTCAAATTTTAATAATTAGAAAAATACATCATGATCTCTCTGGCATTATCCCTTCCCTACCCACTATCATGGCCAATACTGACGGGAGTGGGACAGACAGCACACGGTGCAACCTGCTACCCCAACACTCCCCAACTAGACACCATATTCGCCTAGGGAAAGGATAATACTGAATTGATCACTTTATACTTGAGATGATAATCAGTTTTTCAACTGAACTTATACCATATAGTAATAATCAAAACCATTTTGATTATAAGGAAATTTGCTAAACGAATTCCCAATCCTATTCAAGCAACTTTGCTTATCGGAAAGTAGATTGAGTAACCAATTTGTGAACTAGATCATATCTAATTAATTATTGGTTAATGCAATATCATTTAAGGAAATAATTATCATCAAATATTTCTCAAATATTTATACATAATTATTCCAGGAAATTAACCATTAATTTTACTAATTGATTAAATGACAATCACAAAGTTCTTGATTAGGAATATAATTTCCAGCAATGACCCTCACTGACTAAAATTACCATAACTCAATCAATTTGAATCCAAATCATTCAAAATAAGTTTCCAAAGTTTGATAATTTTATTTAAAATATAAATCAAGCGATTAGCAAGCATTTCCTGACGTTTCAAAATAGTGACTAACTCTTTAATTACGTCAAGATTCATCATCCCCGGAACAATGGATATATGTTCATTAAAATGATCATAACTTGAGTTATCAGAATGGGGAACATTATCCAAGTGATAATTTTGTGTTTAAAACATTTTAAACAGGGATGAAAATAATCACAAAATAGGGCTGCGAGAATGAAATGCAATAAAATTTTCACAAGTCCTAATGAACCCAGGTCTTCTTAGGTTTATGGATCGTATCCAAATCCTCCAAATGGGGCTTTAATACCTCTTGAAGGATATGGTAAGATCCTTAAGTGCATCACGGAAGCGTGAGGATTACATCGAATGTGTTCGGGACTGACTAGTCACACTAGTTGCTCCGAGCAGCGGAATTTTAAAAATTTCAAATGATGAAATCACATGATCCAAGAACACTTCTCAGATTGTTTCATCTAAACCACAATTAGATATTAAGGTTTACCTCAAGAAGCGTGGTTGCGATCGAGTCTCTAAACGAAGAGACATCTTGTCTCAAGTCTGATCCAAAGGAGGAGATGCTTAGGAGCGCATTGATGAGATGCATGCTCCTCGCAATCCGTGTTGATGATCCAAGCGGCGAATCTCCTGATCTTGTCACATGAGATCCGACATCTTCTTCACGAGGAGATGCACCGAAGGAGACGGAGATCCACGAGCAAACAATTCGGCAACATAGTGATGATGCTGCGGCGATGGCGACTCTCTCAAGGGCTCCATGGTGGACGGCCACAATGGGAGGGATAGAGAGAGACTTGGCGTGTAGAGAATGAGAGAGAGAGAGAGAAATTGTTGATGATTTCATATGAAGAGCAAGGGGTGCCTCTTCTTATATAGTATTTTGGGATCCATGGATATCAATTTATGGACAACACAAAATCAATGGATGAGATTGATTTGTGTTTCTTTCAATGACCACGATCTTATTGTAAATACACAACAATAATTAATTTAATATATATATATATCGATAAACCAATATAAATTATTTTCAAATCAAATTAATTAATAAATTTTGGAGATAATGAGAAGATTGACCATATCCCTGGGACGATCACTCAATCATCTCATGTGATCTCATTATCTCATGAGATCTCCAAGATTTACAACAACATTTGTTGTAAATTATCTCACAAAAATAATTCATAATTATCTTGTGAACATTGAAATCAGGCCATTGGAAAAATGTGAATCACATTCACATCCCAAAACAAAATGTAAATTATATTTTCAATTAATCATCCAATGTGAATCCAATTCACATCAATAATTGATTAACAAATATAAATCATAATTTACTTTCTATGATATATTATAAATTATATTTATAATATATATGAATAATTGGATAGTGCTATCCACATTACTCATATCCATGATAATTAAATCACATTTAATCATCTTGGATCTCCATTCTCATGTGCTCAAATAATATGAATCACATTCATATTATTCACATATTTGATGATTAATCACATTTAATCATATCAGATATCTCTCCTTATAATATGAATCAAATTTATATTATTCATGATAATTAAATCACATTTAACTATCCATTTTCTCAATGCTTGGATATATAATATCAACAATGAAATTATCCACGAACTATTTCAAGGATAATGCGCCTTCTCCACGGATACTTGGAGATAAGGACATGGAGATTATATTGTGCCACGTATAGTGACTTGAATATTGAGATCACTTCTCAAATCAATATCTTGCAGACCTCTCATAGATGCTTGATTAAATTATGACTGCAAATCTAATCTTCTCATTGCATCTGAATCACATTCAGGTCACTATCCAACATTTTGACCAAGATCAGATTACTTATCTGTTGAGAGGGGTCACTAAAATCCATACCCATTTCGTCACTCTCTAGGATTGGAAACATCATGGTTATACGATCATTTATGATCACATCACCTTCGGGTATTCCTAATACCTGTACATCTTGCATACTGGAAGACCAAGAACAAACTTGAAGTTTTAGATCTATTTTACACTATCTACTTCAAGGTTTTATCATTACGTTTCACATTTAATCACTGGGAGTTGGTATCGATCATATACTTTCCAAAAGCATATATCATACCTAGGTGTTGATCATATTTTTTCCAAACTATATATCAAACCTACACATTCTGTCAAGCTTCCAAAGCGAGACAACCATGCACGGGGTTTGATTCTTCCCAATATTTCATGAGTGAGATCATGTCTTCTGGTTTAGTAATTGAACCTGTAAGATCCCTTCGAGAGATCGTATTAATCATATGCCCATGCATGCACACCGGCGCACCTGTGTATAGACCTTGGTTAGGTCATTAAACTAATGGTCTGCCAAATGTACATACTCATACATATAGTAACACATATGTCTCCGGTTAGAGGATGCATGCGTATATCGTGACAACATATGACATAGGTATTTGATTATCTCGATCAAATTAAGTCAACTCTTTGAACCAACTAATCTCACACTCTGAATCACTATTCCTATGCCGAAGACCTGCATCAAGAGGTCGGTCAGATATCAATCTTTAAAGAAAGGATTTCCATCTCCTTCTCAGGCTGGAGATGCTCTCTTAATAATCATTTGATGGCGCTTGATGAGTCCTCAATCTAACTTTTTAGATATTCATCCAAGCATCATCCTCTATGATTCAACAATTGAATCAACAACTGTATGATCATTAAGATGGCTATGGTACATAACCCTGGTTGTAATAAGGGACCTATTATGTAAACTAATCATTCTTCATTTTAGATCAGGGAATGGCATTTGCAATAATATTTATTGCATAATGGCTCATTGTAGGCTCGCACGTCCGATAGAGAGAGTAACAAAGTCGACCGAGAAACTAAGAAGAACAATAACATTAGTGTAGCTTTTATTTTTTGTGAAAGAGAGACTCTATTATTGTTGTAATAGTACAGATGGACACACTTGGACATTCAGATATTTGTAGGCCCGTTATACTAAGTGTTTCTTTACCTAGGGGCTTACTCTATTTTTTTCACGATTTTTCTTGCCTTTTATCTTTTATTCTTCTGATTTTTCTACTTATTTTCTTTTGTTTCCCCAATTTGAGTTTTTTGTCTTCTTTTTATTTGTTTTATGTGAATGAGACCATAGTCTTTAGGATTGCTTAATCGATTAAATTAGGTCAAATCCCTAAGTATCTCATGCACCTATAGTCTCTGATATGTTTGGACCTAGATCAAATTAATTTGTGTTTCACATTAATAACAATTTCTACTTAGGTAGATTTCATGGGCTTGCAATTCATGTAACGTAATTAAAATTATTGTCTTACATTCTGCATGAAGAGATCTAGGAAGCATTGTAAGTCTTCTATCTGAGTATACATCATTCATTACGATGATGAGTTTTATAGCATCGTGATACTTGCAATGCTTTTCTATCCTCCCTTAATTTTGAGTTAAATTAGGTTACAAGAAAATCCAAAAAATTGTAGGCTATTATCTTTGAAAAATACTCAAAAAAGTGAAAAAAATAAAAAATGAAAACAAGGGGATTGCAAATAAATTTTGACTCTAAATAAAATTCGTAATAGACTTCAGTATATTGGGTTCATAAGGCCCACATTATTTTTAGGTACACTCCAGACTGAAAGAGGCATGAACCATAAGGAGTAGAGCCAAAAACCCAATATATGACTGCCATGATTATCACCTGGGCTCGGTGAAGTATCGATGCTTCTACCGTACGTGGGAGAGTAGGGATACATATGCTTGCAGACTTAATCTGAAGTATTGAGTTTAGGCCATCCCTACACGGGGGTGTCTGTCTCATAGTCCCACATTTGAATAGGGCCTTTTATGCTTGCGGACTTGGTCCAAAGTACTTGATTTGACATTATCTACTTCCTCACTCTTATTCTTTAGCCGTGTAGCCCGCCCATGATCGATATCAAGGACATAAAAAAGTGCAGACTACAAGTTACAAAGGAAGTGGGAAGTAGGAGATACTTTTTTGGCTGTACTCACTCTCCAATAGGTCTAGCCTCTAAGGACAAGTTAAAAGGTTTACCTGAATAACAACTAAAATTGAAAAGATAAAAATGATTAACTCTTACAACTTCATAGGTGTGAGTTGGTGAACCCATTGCTTTGTGTTTGTTTGAATTTAGTTTAAGATCAGAGACCAGTCTGAAGGATATGGTTATATCCTCAAGCGCATCACGAAAGCGTGAGCAGACTAGTTGTTCTATGCAGTGGAAATTAAAAAAAATTCATGCGACGAAACCACATGAGCCAAGAACACTTCTCGGATTGTTTCGTCTAAACCACAAACAAGTAATAGGATTACCTCTTGAAGTGTGGTTGCGATCGAGTCTCTAAACGAAGAGACCTCCTGTCTCAAGTCCGATCTGACGGAGGAGATGCTTGCGAGTGCGGGGATGAACCGCGTGCTTCTCGCAATCCATGTTGATGATCCAAGCGGTGGATCTCCTGATCTCGACACACGAGATACGACATCTTCTTCACGAGCGAGGCGCACCGAAGGAGACGGAGATCCACGAGCAAACGATCAGGCAACATAATGACGATGCTGCGGCGATGGAGAACCTCTCTAGGGCATCCATGGTGGACGACCATGAGAGGGAGAGAGAGGGCTGACATGTAGAGAGAAAGAGAGAGAGAGATATATATGTGCTTCAAAAGCATTGTGTAAAGAAGAGCAATGGGATGCCTCTCCTTTTATAACATTTTGGGATCCATGGATCTCAATCCATGGGACAATACAAATCCAATGGCTCCCAATGATTGTGTTTCTTTTAATGATCAAGAATGTTGTTGGTTAAAAAACACAACAACTAATTTAATTTAGATTAAGTATATTTTATAAACCAAATTTTAATCAATCCTAAATCAAATCACAAAATTGGAGATAATGGAGATGAGAATCTCCACATTCCATAAGGAGCCATGGATGACCACCAATTCCAAGTTGGAATGGCTAGCCGTCCATACACTCCAACTTGGAATGTGAGATTCTCCAAGATCTCATGATAAATTCATACCTCCCATTACAACAACAATTGTTGTAAAATATTCTACAAAATAATTCATAATTATTTTGTAGACATTGCAATCTTGCCATTGAAAAAATTGTGAATCATATTCACAACCCTAAAATAAAATGTAAATTACATTTTCAATTCAATGTCCAATGTGAATGCAATTCACATTAACATTCAATTAACAAATGTAAATTACAAATAGCTCTCTCTTATATATTATAAATCACATTTATAATATATATAACTAATATGGATATCCACATTATTCATATCCATGATAATTAAATCACATTTAATCATCTTGGATCTCTATTCTCATGTGCCCAAATAATGTGAATCATATTCTCATTATTCACATCTTTTGATAATCAAATCACATTTAATTATCTTAGATAAATCTCTGTATAATATGAATCAAATTCATATTGCTCATGATAATTAAATTCACATTTAATTATCAATTTTCTCAATGCTTGAATACATAATATCAACAATGAAATTATCCTGAACCCATTAAAGGAGAATGCGCTTTCTCCGCAGACACTTGGAGATAAGGACAGGGCAATTGTATTGTTCCATGTATAGTGACTTGGATATTGAGATCGTATCTCAAATCCAGATCGCGGGCCTCCCATAGATTCTTGATTAAATCAAGACCGCAAATCTAATCTTCTCATTGCATCTGAATCACATTCAGATTAATGCCCAACATTTGGACCAAGATCAGATTACTTCTCTACTGAGAGGAGTCACTAAAATCCATACCCGTTTCATCACTCCCTAGGAATGGAAGCATCATGGTTATACAATCGTTTATGATCACATCACCCTCAGGTATTCCTAATACCTGTACATCCTGCATATTGGAAGACTTAGAATACACCCGAAGTATTGGATCAACTTTATACTGTCTACTTCATGGTTTTATTAGTAAGTTTCTCATTCGATCATCGGGAGTCAGTATCGATCATATACTTTCCAAAAGCATATATCATACCTAGGTCTTGATCATATAATTTTCAAAAGTATATATCAAACCTACATATTTAGTCAAGCTTCCAAAGCAAGACGACCGTGCGCACGGAATTAGATTCTTCCCAATATCTCATGAGTGAGCTCATGCCTTCCGGTTCAATAAATGAACATGTATGATCCCTTTGAGAGATCGTATTACTCATATGCCCTTATATGCACACCAGCGCGCCGGTGTATAGACCTTGGTTAGGTCATAAACCTATTGGTCTGCCAAATGTACATACTTAGACATATAGTAACACATCTGTCTCCGGTCAGAGGATGCGTTCCTGTATCGTGACAGCATACGATATAGGACTTTGGTTATCTCGATCTCGTTAAGTCAACTCTTTGACCTAACTAATCTGACACCTCTGAATCTGTATTCCTATGCAGAGGACCTGCATTAAGAGGTCGATCAGATATCAACCTAATTAAGAAAGGATTGCCATCTCCTACTCAGGCTGGAGATCATCTCTTAACAATCATTTGACAGTGCTTGATGAGTCCTCAATCTAACTCCTTAGATATTCATCCAAGCACCAACCTCTATGATTCAATAGTTGAATCAACAGCTGTATGATCATCAAGATGGCCATGGTACATAACCCTAATTGTACTAAGGGACCTATTATGCAAATTATTCATTCTTCATTTTAGATCAGGGAATGTATTCGCAATAACATTTATTGCATAATGGCTCGTCGTGGGCTCGCATGTCCAACAATCTCCACTTGCCCAAAGAGCCATTATTTAAACCCGCACTCATGTGACAATCATAGGATATTAAGAAAATAGCTAGGTAAGCTGATCAGTCACTCTGTTCCCGCGAGACTACGCCAAGTCCTTTTACGACACTTGCATATCTATAACTTAACAATTATCATAACCAGTATTTCCATAATCCTTATCAGAATACCCTTATTCCTGGAGATCACTATCTCTTAAGGTATCCACATTTAAGACCTTTTAGATCTCTATCTATAAAGTCTTATGTTTTTGAAGATAAGACTTTGAGATCACTATCTCAAAAAAAATCTTGTCATCTATGAAGATTTTGTTATTACTGCAATCAAGTGTTTTCTCTCCATAGTAGGATTAGCAACACTTTACTACTCCCACTGCATGGCAGATATCTGGCTTTTGTATACATCTAGCATATACTTAGCTTCTTGTAACTAATGCACAAGTGCAAGTAGTTCTAGCATTCACTTCCTCAACTCTTTGAGGTGCTATCCCTTTAGATAGGTCAGTACCATATCTTAAGGGATGGAAGCCTTTCTTGGAATTTCTAAGAATGGTATATGTCCATGGTATACTACAAATGTGACAGTCCCAATACCCTCTTCTCTTTGCTTCTGAACACCTTCAGAACTAAGATCCAAGAGGTATCCTTGAGATCATATCTCAAGTTATGGAACAACCAGATAATGAAGCACTTATTATTATCCTTATATCATTTTGAATGATTAGTATATCATCTACATTTAGCACGATGAACACAAAGGCACTCCCACTAAGCTTCACATGGCTCATCAAGATTCTATCTGAAATCATAACATTTATAATCTCATCAAATCTTATGGTCCAACTTCAAGAAGCTTATTTGAGTCCATAGATGGATTCCTTAGATTGCATACCTTGCTTTCCTTAACCATGAAGCCATGGGGCTACTTCATGTGAATATCCCCAGAGAGGTATTCATAGAAGAATGCAATATTGACTTACATCTTGAAGATGCAATAGTCAAGTTGTGCATCTAAGGTTAGCAATATTCTGATGGTTTTAAGCATGGTCACCGAAGAGCAAGTCTCATCGCAAGCAATGTCTTCTCTTCCGGTGTGTAGCTCATGGCTACGAACCGTGCTTTGAAGGTCTCTACCTTCTCATCAGGTTCCCTTCCTCTTGAAAATCCATTTACACCTTTATGGGTCTTACCCACATAGGTGGATCCTCAAGGGTCCATATACAACACTTGTATATGAAGTCTACATTAGACTTTTATTGCCAACATCCATCTATCCATGCTATGATCTTCAGAAGCTTCATCACATGAAGTTCGATCATTGTCAGATTTCTCTGACACATGGAATTCATCCTCAAACTCATTTGAATAGGTATTAGTGTTTCATCTTTAATTGTCCTTTTAGTTTCCAATTTCAGGAGCCTCATTATTTTCTTAAGATTAAATGAGTTCCTACACTTCATTTTCATCTTGATTCTCAAGAGTCTCAACCTCTAAGAATCACATTCTCGGAGATGAGATATTTTAAGAATCTCAAGGTCATAAAGTAGGTATCCAATACCATCATTTATTTTCCTAATGAAGCAGTACTCTCAAGTGCTAGATTCCAACTTGCATGCATGGAACCATATTAAGGATATATTGTAGTCTCTATTGCATATATACATGGATACTAAGAGGAAATTATGCTAAAATTCATCATTGATCAAATCATATCACACATTATCCAATTGTATCTCTCTACAACTCTATTGAGTTTAGGTTCATTAGGAGGATTGAGATAGGAATGATATTCCTTTCTCCATAGGGTATATTATGAATTCATCTAATAGGTATTGATTACCTAGATTAAACCAAATTCATTTCCATCTTCTTTCGGACTTTGGTTCCAAACCAAAATTATGAAATCTTATAACATTTCAAAGGTTTCTAATGGTGAAGGGAAGAAATCTTATATCACCAATAATCATTAATAGATATCACATATCCATAATGTTTATTCTGATATAGATGATCCACATACATCAATATGTATTAGATCTTAAATACCTTGACATCTTACACCTTTCTCTAAGAAGGGTGTATTGGACATTTTACTTTGAATACAATATTCATAAGTATGTAAGTTTTGAAATTTTAGACATTCTAAAGTTTCATCTCTTACTAGTCTATTGATCAAATCAATAGACAAATGTCCAAGGCTTGATGATAGATCATTGTCAAATGATCTTCATCCTCCTACTGATCTTAAGGTTTAATTTCACTATTTAGAAATATTAATGAACCATTCATTAATTTTCTAATTTAGTGGAGTCCACTAGATTTTAGATTACTATCTGAAATATCTCCATCATAACTCTTTATGATAGGTCCATTCCAGAATTCATGTTTATTTCCAACATTTAAAAACAAACAATGAGTGTGTTCTAATATCTAGGTCATAGAGACATTCTCTAAGACTAAGGGCTCTCCTACTGAAATTATGAAGTCTAGTGATCCAATGGAAATTGTTGCAACAATTACATCGAAAACCATGTAGATGACTATTAAACCTGAAGATCAAATTCTCCAGTCTTCTAAAATATATGCAACCCATTGCAAGTGTTGTTAGAAGATTGAGATACAATTATAAGACTTCATATTATTCAATAAGCAAGTCAATATCAATGATTTATGTAGATTATTCTGATGCTTTATCCGAGTCCTTCTCTAAGGATTCTAGACAGACTTGATAGTCATACCATCAACACACCAACTTATTACAGTATTGGCATTTATCCAATTATTGTGATGTCATATGGAAGTCACATAAGTACACCCAACTCTTTGACTGTACTTCTAACTTGGGTCCAACCCATGCTTCCACTGCGCTCCCTTTATCTACAAGCACTCAGGACAAAGGATCTCTTATTTTAAATTCAAAAGAATTCAAAGTAAGAGTATTTCAACATTTATACATGCTTCATTAAATTAATATAAATAATATGAAGCATCATGAATGACCAGAGTAAAGACAGTAGAATGATGACACTCATCGTATCTACATCCATCTAAACTCTTAAAACATTGGTTCAGGTAGGTACTCAAACAATTTGAATACATCATCTCTTATAGAGTCACCATTCTGCACGACGTAGAGAACCATGTCATTCATGATTAAATGTCAAGAGCACATATGTATGCCAGAACATCTTCTTAGATTTTATAAGGATTAATTGACAATTGCGATTATCATCGACATGTCACTTCCAAAGTACATCCGATGATATCAAGACTATAGAGACATACAAACCTAGGGTTGTAGTCCTATTATCTATTTAATTACCATTCCTCAGTATTATGAGGAAACTTGCACATTGCAACCACATACATTATGTGTCCAATGCAAGTACAATATCTGGATCATGAGTCCAATCCATGATATTTTACTGGTTATTATTGAGTATAACATTGAGTGGGTTTAATGAAAGATTATCTGAAATAAGAAATTTGCATAAATATATATATATATATATTACTTTGATTTAGGAATTTTCATATCAAAGTTGTCTTGCCTTGTCAACATTGAAAGTTCATTCCCTTAATCATTTTCAATGTAAGAGATATACTTACCATCATATCTCAACAAGATCTGGGATCTCCTTCCTTATCTTTGTTACATCCCAATAATATGAGTATCTGCAACTCGGATAAAAAGAAGCAGGAACACATTCCTCCTTGCAAGTCCAACTTGCATTCCCAATTCAGTCTTTAACACCCGGGCCCACCACCCCTAAGGCGATGTTGTCCCGTCATTAATTGAACCAACCGTCAACAGGAATAGTACTCGCTATGCGCAATCCAATATCACCTCAATAATATGAGGATCCGATATTGGGGTCACTATGTATACAGCCTTACTCTTTCGAGAAGCAAAGAGCCCGATCCAGATGCGCTTGCATACATGAGCTGTCACTTCAGACATGCGTCTCCCACATGCAATCCCTGGCGACAGAACTCTTTGCCTTGACGGGAGACCATAGATGTCACTTACGTGATCCTCCACCACATATTTAAATTTTAATTAATTATCATGAATCATATTCATATAATTAATTCTTCCAAGGGAAATAACAATACTATTCATAATAGAGTGTCTCAATTGGACATAATCAATTTAATCATATTAAATTAATTATCAATCCAATTCAATCAACAAACTTGATTAATTTACTTGAATATATATATGGTAATATCTCAAAGTACGTATTAATTTGAATTTTAATAATTAGAAAATACACCTTGATTTTCTCTAGCATTATCGAGTCCCTACCCGCTGTCATGGCCAGTACCAACGAGAGTGGGACGGACCACATACGTTGTAACCCGCAACCCCAATGCACTCCGACTAGACACCATATCCACCTCAGGAAAGGATAATGCCAAATATATCAATTTATACTTGAGATGATCATCGGTTCTTCAACCGAAATTATAACATATAGTAATAATCAAAAAATTTTTGATTATAAGGAAATTTGCTACACAAATTCCCAATCCTATTCAAGCATCAAATTTGATGATTGTGTTTCCAATTATGATCTAGATCAAATCTAATCAATTAATTGGTTAAGGCCAAGTCAATTAAGGAAATAATCATCTTCCAATATTTCACAAATATTTTCCATAATTATTTCATGAAATTAACAATTAATTTCACTAATTGACAATCACATGGTTCTTGATTAGGACTGTAATTTCAGCAGTGACCCCTACTCACTAAAATTAACATATCTCAATCAAATTAAATCCAAACTAGACAAACTAAATTTTCGAAGATTACTAACTTGATTTAGGACAGAATTCAATTGATGTTTCACGCATTTTGAGGTAGATCAAAACAGTAATTAACTCATTAATCATGTTAAGATTCGCAGTTCCCGCAACAGTGCATGTATGTTCATTAAAACAACCATATCTCGAGCAAACGGAATCCGAATTACGTAAACTAAGATACTAAGGTTTCCTTATTTAATTAGAAACAAAATTCAAGTGATTAATTTGTGTTTAAAAATTTTAAACACGGCCGAATTTATTCACTAAATAGATCTGCGAAAATCAAATGCGACAAAAACTTTCGCGACCTTAACGAACCCAAGTCGTCCTAGGTTTGTGGATCGTATCTGAAACCTTCGACCTAAGGATCTGATACCACTTAAATGATATGTTTATATCCTCAAGCGCATCACGAAAGCATGAGTGTCGTATCGAATACGACGAAGAACGACTAGTCGGACTAGTTGTTCTATGTAGCAAAATTAAAAAAATATTCATGCGACGAAACCACATGAGCCAAGAACACTTCTCGGATTGTTTTCTCTAAACTACAAACAAGTAATAGGATTACCTCTTGAAGCATGGTTGCGATCGAGTCTCTAAATGAAGAGACCTCCTGTCTCAAGTCCGATCCGACGGAGGAGGTGCTTGCGAGTGCGGGGATAAACCGTGTGCGTCTCGCAATCCATGTTGATGATCCAAGCGGTGGATCTCCTGATCTCGACATACGAGATCCGACATCTTCTTCACGAGCGAGGCGCACCGAAGGAGACGGAGATCCACAAGCAAACGATCAGGCAGCATAACGACGACGCTGTGGCGATGGAGAACCTCTCTAGGGCATCCATGGTGGACAACCATGAGAGGGGGAGAGAGGGATGACATGTAGAGAGAAAGAGAGAGAGATATGTGCTTCAAAAGCATTGTGTAAAGAAGAGCAATGGGGTGCCTCTCCTTTTATAACATTTTGGGATCCATGGATCTCAATCCATGGGACAACACAAATCCAATGGCTCCCATTGATTGTGTTTCTTTAATTGGTCAAGATTGTTGTTGGTTAAAAAACACAAAAACTAATTTAATTTAGATTAAATATATTTGATAAATCAAATTTTATTCAATCCTAAATCAAATCACAAAATTGGAGATAATGGAGATGAGAATCTCCACATTCCATAAGGAGCCATGGACGGCCACCAATTCCAAGTTGGAATGGCTACCCGTCCACACTCCAACTTGGAATGTGAGATTCTCCAAGATCTCATGATAAATTCATACCTCCCATTACAACAACAATTGTTGTAAAATATTCTACAAAAATAATTCATAATTATTTTGTAGACATTGCAATCTTGCCATTGAAAAAATTGTGAATCATATTCACAACCCAAAATAAAATGTAAATTACATTTTCAATTCAATGTCCAATGTGAATGCAATTCACATTAACATTCAATTAACAAATGTAAGTTACAAATAGCTCTTTCTTATATATTATAAATCACACTTATAATATATATGACTAATATGGATATTGATATCCACATTATTCATATCCATGATAATTAAATCACATTTAATCATCTTGGATCTCTATTCTCATGCGCCCAAATAATGTGAATCATATTCACATTATTCACATATTTTGATAATCAAATCACATTTAATTATCTTAGATAAATCTCTGTATAATATGAATCAAATTCATATTGCTCATGATAATTAAATTCACGTTTAATTGTCAATTCTCTCAATGCTTGGATACATAATATCTATAATGAAATTATCCTGAACCTATTCAAGGATAATGCGCTTTCTCCGCAGATACTTGGAGATAAGGACAGGGCAATTGTATTGTTCCACGTATAGCGACTTGGATATTGAGATCGTATCTCAAATCCATATCGCGGGCCTCCCATAGATGCTTGATTAAATCAAGACCGCAAATCTAATCTTCTCATTGCATCTGAATCACATTCAGATTAATGTCCAACATTTGGACCAAGATCAGACTACTTCTCTACTGAGAGGAGTCACTAAAATCCAGACCCGTTTCACCACTCCCTAGGAATGGAAGCGTCATGGTTATACAATCGTTTATGATCACATCACCCTCAAGTATTCCCAATACCTGTACATCCTGCATACTGGAAGACTTAGAATAATCCCGAAGTATTGGATCAACTTTATATTGTCTACTTCATGGTTTTATCAGTAAGTTTTTCATTCGATCATCGGGAGTCGGTATCGATCATATACTTTCCAAAAGCATATATCATACCTAGGTCTTGATCATATAATTTCCAAAAGTATATATCAAACCTACAAATTCAGTCAAGCTTCAAAGCGAGACGACCATGCGCATGGACTTTGATTCTTCCCAATATCTCATGAGTGAGCTCATGCCTTCCGGTTCAATAAATGAACCTGTATGATCCCTTTGAGAGATCTTATTACTCATATGCCCTTATATGCACACCAGCGCGCCGATGTATAGACCTTGGTTAGGTCATAAACCTATTGGTCTGCCAAATGTACATACTTAGACATATAGTAACACATCTGTCTCCGGTCATAGGATGTGTGCCTGTATTGTGACAGCATATGATATAGGACTTTGGTTATCTCTATCTCGTTAAGTCAACTCTTTGACCTAACTAATCTGACACCTCTGAATCTCTATTCCTATGCAGAGGACCTGTATCAAGAGGTCGGTCAGATATCAGCCTAATTGAGAAAAGATTGCCATCTCCTACTCAGGCTGGAGATCATCTCTTAACAATCATTTGACGGTGCTTGATGAGTCCTCAATGTAACTCTTTAGATATTCATCCAAGCACCAGCCTTTATGATTCAATAATTGAATCAACAGCTGTATGATCATCAAGATGGCCATGGTACATAACCCTAATTGTACTAAGGGACCTACTATGCAAATTATTCATTCTTCATTTCAGATAGGGAATGATATTCGTAATAACATTTATTGCATAATGGCTCGCCGTGGGATCGCATGTCCAACATAGTCCTGTGCACTTGCACCATTTTTCTTCACTTATGTTCTCATTTCTTTTTAATTCGTTCACTTTGAGTCTTCTTCTTATATCCTTTTCATTTCATTCTCTTGTTCATCATCGTATTCCATATTCCTCATTTATTCCTGTTCTCTTAAGATGTCAACTCATGGAAGCTTTAGTTGGGAATCCGTCGACCTCCCCATCGATTCCATGAATTCAACATCTTTAATAATTCAAGGTCAATCTTGAGAGACTGATTCAGATTTTACGAACCACTCTCTAGACTCCTCGTCTTCTCATTCTCCAATAAATTGAGATTACTTTTGTCCCAATATTCGTCCATTGTTGATGGATATTCATTTCTATTCATATCAAGTACTCCATTCACATTTGTCTAGTATTAACACTAATTCTAGACCCATCTCTATTTTTGGTGCATAAGATTCTCAATCTGATCGAGATGTATCTTAATGTACAGAATAAGATATGAACATGAACCCCATTCAGATCCCTTCCTTTAAGTCTGATTTAGATATGGTTCCTCAAGAAAAAGGGAAGGGATTGAAACAACCAAATCAGGGCCCACATCCAGATCAGAACATAGTCAATGCTCAGTTGCTTACATACATTCAGTCTATTCAGCAACAACTCATAAATCAAGATCTCGCCCAGTCCACCTTCACTAATATGCTTACTTATATGAGAGAGAGAACCGATGAGGAGTAAAAGGAGATGAAGATGAATAGAGAGATGGACCCTATGGAGGGGCAGATGAACCTAAAAGAGAGGATCCCAAGCCCACACTAAAATAAACATACAATCCTGGTACTGACCAAATGACAGGGTGGATCCAGATTCCTCTATTCCACAGACATATTGAGCTCAAGCCCCGTATATTAATTCTTGTGGCCTCATTCCATGGGAACATGAATGAGGAACCTTATATTTATCTCTAACATTTTTCATGCATTTACAAAAGCATGCACTACCCTAAAATCCTGTTAGGTATAGCTAAGATGACTGCCTTCCCATTCAGCCTTCAGGACATGGCATTATAATGGATAAATCAATTGGGGAAGGTCTTGACGACCTAGGAGGATATGAAGTCTGCATTCCTCCATAAGTTCTATCCAGATACAAGATAGAATCAATAAATTCTCCCAAGGATCACATGAGTCCATTCATGAATCTTGGGAGAGGTTTATCAACCTTCAAGAGAAGTTCCCCCACCATGAGATTCCTTAGACCAGCCTTGTCAAAAACTTCCTTGGGTCCCGACTAATAAGAGTCGGAAACTTGCATATGATGCTTGTTGCAGATCTCACTTTAACAAGGATGAAGATGTGGTGTCCCAGGTTTTCAAGAAATGGTCGAAGGAGAGGTTGCCTTTCTTCACGTGCATATCAGTGCCAACTGTAGATCCACCACAAGCCAGTGAATATAGTGGCAGTCATGAAGTGGACATGGACGCGAGCTCCAACCTTAGCATTATTGAGAGCCACTTGTCCAAAGTGGATATCATTGAGAAGAGATCACATGACCTATAAAAACTTTCTGTGATCGAACAAAGAACTCAGTATCTAGACAAGATGCACCAGATTAGCAAGCAACTGGAGCTGCTTGTTAGTACAATCAATTCTTTCTAGTTTAAGAGGACATCAATTATGACTCTTGTTAAGAAGGAGCCGTCTTCGCCACAACCACCTCAGCCAAGTCCATGGTAGCCTCAACCGATCCAGCACGTATACTACATGCAAGCTATTGATCAGGAACTGCCACAGTAGTCGCAGCAGCAGGTGGTTGTATACCAGCCCGAGCCTCGGACTCATATGGATTCATATTTTACACCTCCATCCCAACTTCATGAGGTGAACGACATCTAGAACAACAATGCACAACTATCTCATCCAAGCAGGCATCAACAGGGCTAGTCCTTCACCATTAGTCCATACCACCAATTCGAAGGTAGGAAGTCTATCCAGCAATCTCAGACTCAGAAACAACAATCCCACCCTTATCATAATACCTAGAGGCAAAATCACCAATACCAATAGCCAGTCTACGATCAGTTCAGTCATATCATAATTATATGACTACTTAGCATTGGTATCCCCCTCTTCCTCAACACTATCAACAACACCCTCCTCAATACAACTCTCAATAATCTCACTCACAACCTCCACCGTATTATCATTCGCAGCATGGTCATCATGTTGAACCTAAGGTTGCACTTGTGAACCCAGCTCTCGACTGCTTGACTCAGCTAGTGAAGAGACTAGTAGAGATAAGTCAGAAGCTTGATGACCTCACTGCCACCAAAACTTTTATTCCTTTGTAGGTCGAGGCCAACCCCAATAATTTCAAACGAACGGAGTAGGTAGTTCATGATGTCTTATCCGATCCCGAATATTCAAGTATATCTGATTTTATGTTAACTAATGGTTTGACTCTCAGGAGCGGTAGGACCTTGCAGTCATCTACCACAACAAAGGGGGAGAATAAAGCATTTTGTGGTCGATTGTCATCTTCTACAGCAGCCGATCCAATAGTAGATCCATGTGAGGAAGAAGGAGGAGGAGGAGCAACACCAGGCCACCACCATATCCAAAAAATTCAAAAAAAGAAAAGAAAAAAGAAAAGGACCAAAACAGAATAAAAGCCAAGGATGAGTCGAGCAAGCCAAGGAGAATCCCACACCAGAAGTTGCTCCCGAGCCGATCGATGAAGTTGAAGCTCCTACACATAGTTTTTTCCTCTTTTAATTGGTTGTACATCTCCCAGTCAGTCATTTGTAAATTACGATGTCTTTAAGAACATTGGTTTCAGTTTTGTGAATATTCCATTTCCCGATGCTATAAAAAATTTCAAAAAAAATAAAAAGTTGAAAAATTCTTTTTTTGATCCAACACTATTGAGATTATTCAAAATCTCATTTTAGAAATGTCATTGTTGAAGGCCATGGAATACATGCCAAATGTGAAGAAAGACTTGAAAGAGGTATGTCCCTCAAAGCGTCAGCCCCACAAGAACATATGCATCCGATGAGAGAAAAACATATTAATTGTGGCTACTATGAATGCTATAAGTGATCTCCCTCCCACCAAAGAAGACATACAAGGGAGCACCTTTAGTCAGATGCACAATATTTGATCAGATTTTCGAATGAACCTTGCATAATAGTGGTTCTTCTATAAACCCCATGCCTTTATCATTACTTCAAGAATTCAATTGGGTCTGCTTAAACTGACATGTATGATCCTTCCGTTTGCTGATCGATCCATAAAGGGGTCTAAAGGTTAATTATAGGTCATTATCGTAACTGTGCAGAATATGCATTTCCTAGTGAACTTCGTTGTCCTCGACATGGATTCGTCTGCACCATTACTCCAGACTCTGATTATTCATGGTTGTTCATTCCTTCAAACAGTCAAAGAGATAGTTCATTATGGATCTGGAAAGATCACATTGCACTCCTATGATGAAAGAGTTACTATGGACATGATCAACGAGCCTAAAGCTGCAGAGAATGCATCTGATAAAGACAAGCTAGAACCACTAGCAGAAGACTGTGATGATATAGATATCAGTGATCAACAAGTGTCATTGAATGATATCCTGACACAAGAAATCCTCTCTTCAGAGGAGGACTGGAAAAGTACAATCCATCCCCCTTCCTTTGTCAATTGGGAGATGAATTTAGATTCATTGATTAGTTTATTAAAAGAAGATTTAAGCCAAATTGAACAAGATGAATTCATTTTTGATACGTTCGGTACATTATTGTTTTAGCCACAAATGAGAGAGGTGGACAACACCTCTTTAATTTCAGCAGAACATTCACCTACAAACATAGTTTCACAAGTTTCCATGGATCATTCAATAATTACCTGAACTAAAGAAACTCCCGACAGTTCTAAAGTATGCTTTCCTTGCGGTTGAGTTGAACATGTATCCGGTCATCAGCAGCAATATGATGACCCTAGATTAGGAATCTCGCTTGCTTTAGGTTCAAGAGATAAATCGCATGGTGCGAGGTTGAAAAGTTTCGGATATTTGAGGGATAAATTCAGCCATGTGTTCATACCACATCTATCTGGAAGATGATTGCAAAGCATCTCACAAATTTCAGTGAAGGTTGAACCCTAACCTAAGAGACATCGCCATGAAAGAAGTCAGAAAGAGGTGTGAAGTTGGTTTCATTTACCCTATCTTCGACTTAAAATGGGTGAGCCCATTGCATGTAGAGCCAAAGAAATCAAGGATCACCATGGTTACCAATGACTAGGGAGAGGAGATTTCTACTCGAGTAATGATATCTTGGTGCGTATGTGTTGATTATTGGTACCTGAATTCAGTGAGTAAGAAGGATCATTCATTGATCAAGTGCTTGAAAGATTGGTCAAGAAAGAGTTCTGCTTTTTAGATGGGTACTCTAGGTACAACCAAGTGGAGATCACCCCTGACACCAAGAGAAATTACATTCATGTTTCCCTTCAACACTTATCCCTATAAGGATAATGTCCTTTGGATTATGCAATACCCCTCTACATTCCAAAGGTGCATGCTAGTCGTCTTTGTCGATATGGTCTATAGCTTTCTCGAGGTATTCATGGATTATAGCTCAGCCTATAGAGATAATTTTGATTCTTGTCTAGTGCACCTAGACAGAGTGCTTCAGAAATGTCATGAAGTCAATCTGATTTTATCATGGGAAAAGAGCCACTTCATGATCAATGGAGGAATTGTGTTGGGCCATGTCATTTTCAAGTGTGGCATGGAAGTCGACCTAGCAAAGATGAACATGATTTCTGGACGTGATCCACCTCGAATAGTTAAAATATGAGGCCATTCCTTGGGCATGTTGGTTTTTATAGAGAATTCATCAAGGAATTCATCAAGATTTCCCGACATCTTAATGGAGCTTTTATGTAAGGAGATCAAATTCAGTGTTGATCAGAAGGTTCTCCCATCATTTTATTAGTTGAAAGATCTTGTCACTAAAGATCATGTCCTACAACCATCTGATTGGTCTATATCATTCGAAATCATGATAGATACACAGAAAGACTATACAATTATAGAGAAAGAATTGTTGGTAATGGTTTTCACCCTGGAGAAGTTCATATCCTATTTGCTTGGATCTAAAGTCATTGTTTATACTAACAACTCTACTATGTGATACTTATAGCAGGAGAAGGATGCCAAATCACACTTACAGAGATTGATCTTTCTCCTCCTGGAATTCAATTTAGAAATTAGAGACAATCCTGGAGTTCAGAATGTGGTAGAAGATCATTTACCCAGAATGCACAAATACTCAGCTGAGCAGGTACGCTGATCACAAAAACCTTTCCCAATGAATCAATCCTCAGTATGGCATCTCTCCCCTGGTATATCAATATTGTGAATTACCTCATGTCTGGGGTAGCCCCACAAGATTGTACGAGAGTCAAGAAGGATAAATTCTTGTCCGACATTCATTTTTACTAGTGGGAATATCCCTACCTCTTCAGGGAAGGAGCATAATGTATATGACGTCGTTGTATCCCTTAAGAGGAGTATACTAGTGTCCTCGAGAATTGTCATAAGCTCGAATCTGGAGGGAACCATCCTAGAAGTAGAATGGCAACAAAGATATTGCAGTGTGACCTCTGGTGGCCTACACTATTTTAGGATGCAGCAACATATGTCAAAGTTTGCACATGCTATCAGAAGATGGGAGGAACCCTCAGTGCTAAAGACTCCATGCTCCTCAAATTCATTTAGATTTCTGATGTGTTTTATGCTTTGGTCATTGATTTTATGGGCCTATTTCCTAACAAGCAAGGATATGAATACATCCTTCTTACCGTTAATGACATGAGCCACTAGGTAGAAGCTATTCCTGCTTGATATGCTGATAGCCGAACAGTCTATCAATTTCTGGAAGATAACATCATTTCGTGGTTCGAGATTCTGAATATTCTCATTTCAGATGGGGGTAGTCATTTCATCAATAAAAAATGAAGAAATTAGGGAAGGAGTACTACATCGATCGTCATGTCTCATCTCCTTATCATTCCTAGTATAATGGCTTGGTCAAATTATCGAACTGAGATATCAAGACAATTAAATAGAAACTTGTTAGGCTGGATAGGAAGAACTGGTCACAACTCCTGGATTCAGTTCTATGGTCTTATCAGACCACCTACAATTCAGTTCTATGGTCTTATCATTCCCAGTATAATGAATTAGTTCCATTAGCAATGGAATTAATTCACAAATCTCTTTGGGTAGTAAACGTTTGTAACCTCAACTCACAAAAAGGTGGTCAGAATAGGAAAATTTATCCGAACAAGCTCCTGGAATTTCGAGACTATGCATACGACAATAGCTTAATGTATAGGGATAAGGCCAAACGCTGGCATGATCGGCACATCAGACAAAAGACTTTCGATCCTAGACAGAAAGTGTGGCTATTTCATGTGAAGTTAAAGATATTATTAGGCCAATTAAAGAGTAAATGGACATGGCCATTCATAGTAAAGGTTGGATGTGATAATGGAAGCTTTTTAATATATGAATTTTCATCTGATGCACATCCTTTTGTTGTCAACAGTCAACTACTGAAGCCATATTTAAAGCATTATACATTCTTGGCGATTGTCGATTCTATTCAAGCCAGAATTGATGAAGAATTATCAACAATTGCAGATGATTCAGACAATACATCACAAAATATTTTTTTATTAATTTTCTTATTTTCATTTCTTTTTCAATTATTTTTATCTTCTGTATTTAATTCATCCCATTCATATATGTTATACTTAGGATATACTTCATTCTAACTATATAGGGATGAGTGTATTTAGGTTATACTTTATTTATTCTCTTGCTTGTCTCTCAACTTGTTGATATTTTGTCTATACTTAGGGATGTCTCACCCTAAATATAGGGGGACAAGTCGAGTCATTTATTTGTGAATTCTGATCCTCGACCATCCCCATTTTGTGTACAGACTGCTACACTTAGGATTAGTTAATCCTAATATAGGGGGATGATCGACTTCTTGTTCTTTGATTTAGTTGTTGTAGTATAGACTTGTATATTCTCAAAACGAGATATGCCTCTTTTATTTCTCTTCAATCACTATAAGGACATAGTTCACGCTAAGTATAGGGGGTTGTATATACACTGTATATACTTTAGACATAACTCGTACTTTCATATTTTCAATAATATGGATATTATACTATATTAAGTAAGGAAATACAATAAATCTAATATAAAAGAATACTCTAATTATGTATAAAATTTTCAAAATTATTTGTAAATATGACTAATAAAGTGGTGTAAAAATGATTAGTAAAAACTTTTAAAAATGGTTGTAAAATGTCTTGAAAAATCTTTTAAAGCCGTTTGGAAAATATTTTAAAAAATATTTTTGAACCTTTGTAAAAGCTTTTTGTAACTATTTGCAAAATTTGTTTCATTTGTTGACTACCATATTTTAAAAACTACTTTGCAAATGATTCGGAAAATGATTGCAAAAATACTTCAAAAAAACTAATTATACCTTTGAAACGTCTTTGCAAAATAATTTTCAAACATTGCAAATGTGTGTAAATTATTTGCAAAAATTATTTATAAATAAAGTTTTCAAAATGTTTATAAAAATATTTTAAAATTATTTTGAGAACCTTGCATATAATTATGATAAATGACAAATCTAATAAAATTATTTTTATATAATCCTTGTATATAATAACAATTAACTAATGTACAGATTCCCAATGTAAAATCTACACCTAATTTCTGTAAATATGAATTCACTTCCAAGTAAATATTTGTACATACATTTTTCATTATCCCTTATCAAAAATCCCTAAAAAATTAAAATCCTTAAAACCTATAAAAAATTGCAAAATGTTTTAAAAAATTCCATCAAAATTTGCAAAACTTTTCAAAAAACCCATAAAATGCTCAAAATTAGAAATTAGTCCCACAAAATATTTATATTACATTTGTATTTTTCGAAATGATGATGACAATTGAACAAATCTAAATAAAGTTTAAAGATTGGAGCTTGGTATAGACCTTAATACACTTAATTTCATAGGAACCTGTTAAGGACTGTAATTGGGACACTTCAGGTCATTTTGATTTAATTCTTTAGGTTATATGAGGTTGTGTTCATGAGTCGATTTAATGTGTCTAATTATAACTTATGTCATTAGTATGACTATTGAGACAAAGGCTTGACTTAAGACCTTGCACTTAACACGTAACTCAACCAAGATGGATTGTTGAAATATCTTAGAGTCTAAGTCAGGACGATACCGTTTCGTCAAGGGTGGCTCAAGAATCATTATTGGGACTACCGAAAATGGTACTTGAATCCACTATTTCTTTGGTCGCATGGACATCTAACGACTGGAGAATGGATTGAAATAAAGCTTCGGATGAGGAATGGTCTGCTAGCATAATTTTTCCAGGACCCAAGGTGGAATAAAGGATTCTATATCCATCGAGGCAAATAATGCGGAGCAATGTCAAATAAAGAAAATACACAAAAAGAAGCATACACCAAAAATTCCCAAAACTTTGAGCTTCCAGAAAAGGCTGTTTCTTGGTGGAGACTTGGTCACACTAACCGAGATTTACAAGGAATTATGACTACATTGGTCCGTTTCCACTTATGTTCCCTTTCTTCTAGATTTCCCTCTCCATCATTCTTATGAACATACCTGAACTCAGAAGGAAATATCCATCTCCTTAAGGACGGGTTACCAGAGGAGGAGACTACATGATAGTTCAGTTGTTTGTCTTGGAAGAGCTAACACAATTCATACACATGGTACCTATTATTTTAAGGTTACGAGAGCATAAGTCGAAAGGATGATTCTGACCGGGATGTTGAGTTGTACTGAATAGAGGAGTATGGAACCTAAAGGATGTTGTGTCACAATTCCTAACCTGAATGTGGTTCCAAACACACTTAAAATCTAAAGGTCTTAACTGAGCTCCAAACTTTGATTTTATTAAGATAAGTTGAATAGTCAAAATTAGTCCAAGTTCTTTCTTTTTTCTTTATTTTTCTATGCACTCATTGTCATAAGTGTTTGCTAGGGCCTAGTAAAGACAAGTATAGGGGGCGACGAATCTCCATTTCATCACCTTCGTTCTTTCATTTTGGCCTTTAATTCCTAGTTAAATGCATGTAAATAGCACTAAAATGTACAAGATAACACTCAATAATTGACCTATATATGTTGTATAAATACATGTATTCAATTTCAAATAAAATAATAAAGAAATGAAATGAAAAAGAAATGAAGTATAAAATATACTGAATGACCCTAGACCCTGATACCATGGCAATATTGATTTGATTGATCAGGAATAAAGTAGGAGGAGATAAATCCAACAAATATACAGAAAATACACCCAAACCCTAATTTAATTCCTCAATAAATAACCATTTTACCCCCATTTTATTTTTCATACTATACACCTCAAATTATAAATACTTCAACATGAAAATTGTACATAAAATACATAGAAAAATACAAAAATTAATTTCACATAAAAATAATGTACATTGTGACCAGGACCCATATATGAAAAAGCCGCAAACCTAACTTAGAGGAACAATATATGCTCCATATGAACTCAAAATTTATCAAACTCACCTTTATTTTCATAAAATTAAATTACATATCTAATGAATGTGGTTTCCTTAAAAAATAGTTAATATACAACTACCGACTCTCTGGGGTCCCATTGTCCCATGTACCTGCATATTTTATTCATTATATTTATTCTTTATATTTTTACCTCTCTTGTGTTTTTCAATACTTATAAATATTAATATAAATATAATAAAAACGTAAACATAAAATAAACCATTGAAATACATTAAAATAAAAAATGTAATGAAATATATGTGCATATTATACCTATAACATATATACACATATTTATTTAAGTATATAAATGAAATCAGAAAAACAAAATAATAATATATAAATATGTATTTAAATATATTATAAATATATAAAATATGTAAATATAAGAATAAAATTTAAAATACAAAATAAAATATCTCGAATATATATAAATATAGCTATATATACATGTAAAAATTAACACATAGTAAATTATGGTGTAAAAATAAAAAAAATCATAATAAAATGTTATATATATTAAGAAACATTTTCTATGTTTCAACTTTTATTTAATAAAACAATTTATTATTTTAATCTATTTAATAAGGGATTTATCCCTTGCCTAATTTTGGTTGGTCCACGTGGACTAATCAAAGGCTTCCATGCATTGACCTAGGGTCAACTGCATGGTCTATCCGCCTATTCTGTCAGATCACGTCTCTTTCAACTACCCCCTTCATTCCTCCAATTTTTGGAGAAACTCCACTGCTCGAGGAACTTTGGTTACATCAACAACCTTACGCCCCTCACCTTCCTCCTTTTGCCATATTCTGGCATGCCCATTCGATCACTCAATTGCTCGTTATCATTTGAGCTCCAACTTATGTCTGTAAATAACGCACTCAGGCTCCCCTTTTGAATTTTGATCCCACTTCCGCCACGTAACCCCAATAGGAACCACTTGAGTCGAGTTCCTAGTGATAGCTCAAACTCCTCAAGCCTTGTCGGTGTGGAAAATTGTGAAGATTTGGCGATCCTCCATCATCGAAAGCTTGCTCCGATAAAGGCTCATTGCTCCCTATTCCTGCAGGTATGAGTTGATTTAGTTGGATTTTTATATCATATTTTCATTACACATTTTATATTAGGTTTTATTTTATGCAAGTAGGCTTTAGGTTAGTGTAATTTCAAATCTTTAGTTTAATGGAGCTTCAATCTCTAGCTTTGATTCATTGTGAAATCGATTATTTCTACCCGCCATTTCACCCCCATTTCCATCCTCACATCTTCTTCATAAAACCCCTCATCTAACCTTCCCGATTCTGCAAGAATCAGGCCTATCAAGTTCCTTCCTTCGCCTTATCATTGGAGCTCTCCTTCCCCTTCATTCTATCACGCATTTCAGCTTTAATCGGGTCAAGGGTGTTCCCCTCAAGTCCTAGAATATTTTTGTACGAGTCTGAGCTTTGATTGGGCCCCTAGATCATGGAATCGAGGAAATTTAGTAGCTCAAGCTTCCCCAGTTTACACGCGAGGCCCATGACCCCATTGTTGGGTTCTAGAAAAACTTGAGGCCACCTCTGACAAGGAGGCTTCCAAGAAGGTGTAGGGCTTGTTGGAGCTGAAGAAGGAGGTCAGAAGCAAGAGGTATCGTCGATCAAAGCAAGCCCCCTCAGGTTTTCTTGACTATTCTTCCAGCCAAACTCTCAATGTTTGGATTCATAGAGTGGCCCAGATCTAATTCGGACCAGTGTTCTCGACCATCTGATTTCATTAAGTGAGGTTACGCGGCGCGAGGAGTGACGTTGCATAAAGAACTTTAGTGAATAAATATCAAAGTAGCCCCTTCTCTTTTTGTATTTACCAAATAATCTTGTAAATAATTTTTTAAAAGCAAATTTTAGGTAAATATTTCAAGTGGGCCCCCAAACTTCATATTAATTGCATTTAGATACCTCGTCTGGTCACCATGCACGCTTCTGCTTGTGAGGTGCTAGTCTTTTTGCAACCTAACCTCTCTGGATTTAGGTATTTATTTTTAGTACTAAAAGTTGTATATTAAGTGTCTATTTTCTGGAACAATTACATGTAAGGCCGTAACGATTTTTTATTTGCATTTATACCCCTGCCAAATGCATATTAAACGTAAATTTAATTTTAAACATTACTTGGATGCCTCTGTATTCATTTAACATGTTTCGTATAGACTTTATTTAAATTGTGTTTAGGTCCGTACCACTTCTAATATTTGATTTTGTATTTATTTATTATTAAAATTAGAATTTTATATCTAATAAATGTAGGAGAATTACCTTAAGTGGTGCTAGCTATATTTATTATATACATTTTTTCTAGATAATTTGAGTTAATTTATTATTTAAAAAAAACAAAATAAGCTTTTTATTCCCGGTTTAATTATTAAAATCTTAAAAATATCAAAACATTTTTAAAAATTCCAAAAACTACAATACATATATTATTATATATTCTACCTCCAGAACAAAAATCATTAGAAAATATAAAAAGAAACCTTAAAATTATAAAATCCTAAAACTCCATAAAAATCAATAAAAAATTAATTAAAAATAAAAAAAATCGATTTGGTATTTTACTATATTATAAATAGTACATATAAAAAATATTTTTGAGAAAATTTGACATTATTATCTTTTTAAAACATAAAACAATCTGGCTATATTATTTTATTCACTATTTCATTTTATTACTTTAAAATGCATAAAAATTAGCAAAAAAACTATAAAATTTACCAAAAATAGAGAAAATAGGAAAACACAAAATATTTTATTTGATGTATTTTATGTATATTTATGTTTATTTAAAAGTACAAAACCCTAGATATGTTATATATTTTATATATTACTTTATACAATATATTATTATATTAATAAATATATATATATATTCTATTTTACAAATAAAAAGTATAGTAAAATCTACAAAAAAGAAAGAGAAAAATAAAATTTTAAAGATAAGAATATAAAACCTTAAAAATCCATTAAAAATTCACATAAAATTTAAAACCCAAAAAAATAGGAAAAGAAAAAATAGTACAAAAATAATTATTTTAAATTAGTATTAATTAGTAATAATTATACCTATCGTATATATTTTACATATACAATGTTGTCTTGAATGAGTTGGAAAACTAAAATGTTGATAATGTACTCTCCAGATGAGAGGGATTCTTTTACTGTGGTCTGATTGTGTCTCAAAGGCTCAATTGTCGTAATGGTGCTGTGATCTTCCTCAGAACCAGAAGAAGCATACTTGATGCTGGATTCTGAATTAGGCCTCTAAAATCTTGCCTACTTCATTTCTATCTCAACATCTCTGAACTGGATCTTCCTAGAAGTGTAGTCAAATAGGCTCTTGCGGTTCTGGGGAAGGGCCACCCTAAAATCATCTGAGAATCCTTCCAATTTCTAGGGACATCCATGTCTAGGAATGTGAAGTCCACCAGATAATCATGTCCCTCGATGTTGATCACAACGTTCCTAATATTGCCCTTGGGTATCTTAGTTGATGTATCTACAAATTGAAGTATGGCTCTTCAGATTCATATGCTCAAAAGTGTAGTAGGCATGAGATTGATGGAGTAAATGTTGTCTAACAAGGTTCTAACAAACTTGATATCATTGATATGACCAGTCACGAAGTGTGCACCCATAACCCTCTTCTTTTCAGGGAGCTCATTGCAAATTAGACGAGACGTAGCGATAGAGATAATATGTTTCTTTGTTTAGATTAGCTTCTTTCTTCTTATCCTGGTTTTTGCATCTCATCTTAAGATATTTTTCTGAATGCAAGGTCTCTCTCTATCATATTGTCTAAAGACAAAGGGACCTTGATATTTTCTTTACTGATTCGGGTCATCTTTTCATTTTTTTTTTATTTTTTAAGTTTTCTTCTTCCCTATACTAGATCATGGGGGAAGGAATTGATTGATCTTTTTAATGAACTAAATTTTCACTTTTATTGAAAACAACATTCTGTATAGGACTTGGATTGACAACGAGACTCTTAAAAGAAACTGACGGTTGCAGTGATGGGGACTACTATTGTTGCGGTGTGTCCTCCTCCTTGAATTCAGACTCGCTTGACTCCAGAGGTGTCTAATGCTCTTGTGCAGGTGATTACCTCTCCTCTTCTCCATCCCAAGAGGTGTGCTCTGGTGTGGACACTGGGGATATGCCATTATGTTTCCTTACTCGATCAGTCATGGTTACAGTCTTCCTGCTCCTAGGAGAAATATGATTGGTGACATCATGCGAAAAGGTCTCGTATTCAGGTATATAACATTCATAGAATAATGCAGGATATTTATGTCCAAGACTACTTGGATTATCTTGGACCTATACAAGAATTGAGACTGTGCTGCAGTGAATTCATCTCTTCATCTTAAGAGTCGATTGACGTCGACTGTCATATCATATAATTTGTCAAGAATTCTTTGTAGTTCAGGAGAGGTTGAAGAGGAAGACCCCTAGACTTGTATGTCTTGGGGTTGTTGCCATTATTTGCTAGGACAATACTGTCCCTATTGACCATGGTATTAGTACTGCAGTTGTGGCTTCTAGTAGTTGGGACAGAATTGTTGGTATGGACGTTGACGTTGTTGTGGCTGCTAAAAACCAGGATGAGGCTGTTGTGGATGAGGGTTCGGAATTGATTTGGAGTCATGTTGGTTGATTGGATCAAGATTGTACCACACTCCGCTGATCTCCATGACTTGTGGAGGCTCCTTATAGACTGACTGAGCAGAGAATTCTTCGGTTTGATTTTGATGGGTGTAGGATTGGTCCCCTGCCTCAATTAATTTGTTGCCCTACCCTTTTCCCTTGGATGTAGTGGATCTGTTGTATGGAAGTAGGGGGTGTATTAATGGAAGATATCTGTAGTTTAGATACCATATGAGTAAGTTCCTTCATCTGCTTAGGCAGTTAAATAAGTTCTCCACATTAGTGAATTTGTGGAGCTCGTAGACTTTCTTATTAATCCGTTCGACCATTGTGAGCTTTTATGTAATTATCCCCATGTCGGAGTTTTGGTCGATGGATAATCGTTTATAGTCTTCTTCCCCCTTCTTTTGATAAGACTATAAGGGGGTTGGGCTAATATGCCCAGCTAGTGGTCTATGCATGGCTTGCGTCGGCTAACTTGTCGAAGACATTCCAGATGTTGTCTTCATATCAGCCCATGTAGCTTCGTTCATAGGAAGCTCTTACCAACCTTTACATCTCGGGGTTCGGACCAATGAGAAGACTCTAGACAATCATCATTTTGTTAATGCCATGCCTTGGGCATTTTTGAATTAAGTCCTTAAACCTCTCCTAAGTTTCATGAAATGGTTCGCTCGGAAATTGGGTGAAGCTTGTGACTTTGATCCTCATTTGATTAATTCTAATCCCATGTTATCACCTTTATTCTTTCATTTTGGCCTTTAAACCCTAGCTAAATGCATGTAAATAACATTAAAGTGTACAAAAAAAATTCAATATTTATGATGTAAATATTATTTAAAATGTTGTATAAATGCAAAATAAAAGAATAAAGAAAAGAAAAGGAAAGAAAATGAAATAACATAGGTATTGAATTACCCAAATCCTAATACCTGGGCATCATGATGTCTGGGTCGATGAGGAATAAAGTAGAAGGAGATAAGGGCTAAAAATAACTCAAAAATTCTAATTTTAATCCCTCAATAAATTCATTTTGGGACCTATTTTATTCTTTATTACTTATACCTCAAATCAATAAACTTTAAACATGAAAATTGTAGATAAAAATACAAAGAAAAATACACAATTTATTTCACTTAAAAATAATGCACAATGTGCCCTAAATACTCAGAATAACAATTAGCAAAGAAAATATTCCAGACATGTATCTTCTCCGTATGAACTCAAAATTCACCAAACTCACGTCTATTGTTCATGAATGTTAATTATATATTTAATGAGGGTAGTTTCATTCCATTTGGAGTTAAGATGCAAAAGTTAGGTTTTGGGCCCTTATTGTGCAATATACCTAAATAAAATAATCATTATATTTATTCTTTATATTTTACAATTGATTATAATTTTATAATCTTGTAAATATCATTTATGGTACATGTACCTAATTAAAAATGAAACAAAACAATTAAAATTATATTAAAATAAGTAAGTATACTAAAATACATAAATGAATATACTTGTAATGTACCTATATATTATATATACATCTTAATTTAATAATACAAAATAACTTCAGAAAATATAATAAAAATATGTTTACATGTATTTAAATAAGTTGTAAATATATATTAATTATGTACATAATAAAAACTTAAAAATATAAAATATAATTAAAATACTAATTGTCTAGGTAAATATACTTATATTATTACATGTAAAAAGTAACATATAATACATTAACTCAAAAAAATAAATAACATCATAAATTACTACATAAAATAATATAAAAATTTTATGTTTTAAGGAAAAATAATAAAATCATCATCTATTTCTTTTTGAATTTTTAATACAATTAATTTCAATTTTGGCATTTAGCAGCTGACATGGCCCAATAGGGGGCTGGCCTTGGTTGACTTGCCAGTCAACTAGCCTCTTATGACTCTACGGCTATCAGAACCCGTTGACCCCTCTTCTTCCTCATGTTTCTCCCGATGATCCATGCACCAGTTCAACCCGATTCCTTTAGAGATTTTGTGCCTCGATCATCGCTCTTTCACACCAGCATCTCTCCTCGATCGATGGAGCTCTGATCCGAGCTATGTCTTTGGTCAAAGGTCCTCGTGTACATATACCCTCTTCCACCTTCAATTCAAATGTGATACCATTTCACCCTTGAAGTCCCCAAATTTCTTGGCTTTTAAGGTCACTAGAGATTGCAGCAATCGTGCCCAACCTTTTGGCGCAGAGGAAGAGATGCTGGACCTGGTGATCCGATCTCATCGTGCTTCTTCGCCAGAGATCCTCCTTGGCTCCTTCTCCTTTGAGGTTGAGCCATAGTTTCTAGCTTATATTTTCGTTCCTAGGACTAAGATTGGCGCTGTTTAGCATTTAATTTCAGTCATTTTCACTTTTAATTTTGTTAAATCACTCGATCGTACTTTATCGGAGCTCCTGCTCCAGCCATCATTTCACCATCCCTCGATCATGCTCTGCCTCACCTGACACCTTCATCTTCTTCCTCATTGCTTCCTCTATGCCCTAGGCACCTCCCCACACCTTGATCCACTCCAAATCAAAGGTTCCAATCTCCCTCTCCACTGCTCACTGGAGAGCGCCACTATGACTTCCCCTAGCTTCATTTCCACCAAAATGACCCCTTGGACATCCCCTTTTGTATGTTTGAGCCTACTTTGCAGTATCTGGAGTTCGAAGATCTCTTTTGAGGCAAATTTTGTTGAACTTCGGGTCTCCTAGATGCCTAGGCTGCTCCGACCTTCTAGGACCTCATCTGAGGTTCTTAAAGCTTTTTGACCCCTGTCGTCGCTACGGACCATTGAGAGGATCGATTGCAACATCAGAGCAACACCAGATATACTTGGAGGAAGGGGAAACACAGATCGAAGCTCACATCTGGAGATGTTCTTCCCCATTTTTAAGGAAGGCTAGCAGTCGCCCGATCTTTTATCCGACCCGGTTTGAAGCTCTGTTATTAGATCAAGTATGCCACACCGTCAAATCTCCGTATGAGATATAATCTTCATCGATCATTACCGAACCGTCATCACCTCCCTAGCGGTTGACACACAAATAAGTGAGAAGCCCCAACCGTCCGATCATGCACTTAGGGGTATTTTGTTCCAGACCCCTAGCTTTCTATATTTTCATTTTAGTCCATTAATTTCAAGTTGTTGTTTATTTTTTTATAATATTTGTACTCTAGCCCCCGTATTTACTTTATTTGCACTTTGGTCCATTTTGCATAGGACCTCCTATAGGTTTTATTATTATTTCGTCTCACAAAATTTTAATAATGTGTAATTGTGGTTAAATTGCAAATAGCCCAAGGAGGATTTTGGAAATTTCATTTATACCCTGATAGCATGTTAATATTAATTATCTCTTGTATTTCATTTATACCCAAGGAGGACTTTGGTTTTATGTTCTAGAATGCATTTATAACTTACTGAAATTACATTTAGGTCCCTATCGAAAACATTAAATTTAATTCCTTATATTTCCTTTATCAAAAATAGCATTTTGCATCCAAAACTTATAGGAAAAATAATTTAAGTGCTTGGGAATATATTAAGTCACATATATTTTCATAAAGCAATTAAAATTATTTTCTTATATTTAAAATTCAAAAATATTACATTTATTCTCTATTTGCATTAAAAATACAAAAAAATAAAAATAGTTTGAGAATTGTAAAACACAGAGTGTCTTTATTATTGCATTTTTGAACTCCAGAACAAAAATAATTAAAAATTTTCAAAAGAAAAACACTAAAAAATGAAACCCTCATAAACATAATAAAAATTATTCAAAATCTAAAAGATTATGTTGTATATATTATTTTATTATATATTATTTATTAAAATAGTTTTGGAAAATTTGAGGTATTTACCTATTTTTAAATTCCAAAACAATTAAGCCTATTATTATTACCCTATGTTTTGTCCTTTTTATTCAGTTAAAGTACTAAATGTCAACAGATATTCTAAGAAAAAGACCAAAAATAGATAAAATTATAAAAAGGACAAAAACATTTTCTTTTATCTACTTTTATTATTTATAGCTTTATCTATATTTATACTAGCCTTTATTCTATAAATTGATAATATACTTTTATTATTTACATTCCTTTTATTATTTAAAATACCAAAATATTTTAAAATCCTTAAAAAAATAAAAAGGAATGCCCCTTATGGTATTTTGCTGATTGTTATATATTATATACTATGTAGCTATTATGTTATACATACTACCCCTATATACTTATATATACTACGTATATATTAAAAAGATAAGTGAAAGTCAAAAAATATTAAAAACATACATAAAAATTATAAAAAATAAAAAAATTATAAATTATTAATCATAAGTTAAAAAATTCCAAAAAATAAATAATTAAAACCCCAAAAACAAAAAATCCCTATGAAAACACAAAAATATTTATTGATTTTTCTTGTTAATTTTTATGGTCTATTCCCCTTGCTCCTTTTGTGGTCCGACCCCTACACCTACATACTATACATATCATTTGGCACGGTATAATAAATTTTAGCTCATTGTTATTCATCGCTTGAGCCTTGTTGTGGGTCAATTGTTGATGCGCTTTGATTGAGGATAATTGAGAGCCGAGAGAACGGTTGATGCAACGATCATCGAATCCGACTTGTCCTACACTGCAGACCCTCTAAGACTGAACAATAGGATACCTCTTGGATCTAGTGTTCATTAAATGACATTTTCGTGGAGCAATGCACATGATAGATTTTGTGTAATTTTCTCTTTCATTATTTTTTGCTTTATTTTTTCTTTTATATGATATAATTTTTTTTATCTGTGGTAATCCATTTTCTTTGTTTATTTTTCATGCAAGATACCATGTGGCAAAGTCAAATTCCTAGGGATTCGGTGCACTCGAGCTGCGAGGGGACTGTTCTTCTTCTTGTGAACAATTTGGAGAGAGCAAGAGAGATACAGAGAGGCACTTCGCATGGTATTTTTATTTATTTTTGTGTGAGAGAGAGACTATACTTTTATTTCCATTAACTAATTTGTAATAAAATAGGTGGACACTTAGAACATTCTGGTCTGTTTTACCAAGTGATTATTCACTTGGGGGCTCACCGATTTTTTGTAGATTTCTTCACCTTTCTTTTCTTTTGTTTCTTGTGATTTGTGCTTTTTGCCTTTATTTTTAGTTGTTTTTTTATGATTGAGTCTCTAGAATTTTAGGATTGCTAGACCGAGTAATCTAGGTCCACATACCTAATATTTGCATTCTCCTATAGTCTACGATTAGATCTAGTCAAACTCAATTATGTGCTTCACGCTAATAACATTTCCTACTTAGGGCGATTTCAGCACTTTGCATATCATTTAGACTAGGTTTAAAACTTCTGTTGTGCATCCCACATGGAGAGAGATGGGAAGCATTGTAAGTCTTCTATATGAGCATCCGTCATTTAGACACTAGGGTGAGATTTCCATCCTAGTGTTTCCTTGCATTGCTTTGCTGCTATCTCCCTATGATTTTGAGCACATAGGTATAAAACAAAATCTAAACATTCATTTGGCGGATACTATTGAAAATTCTCCAAAAAAAAGTGAAAACTAAAAATTAAAACAAGGGGACTACTAGATAAACTTTGACCCTAATTAAGAAACATATCTGACATCATTTTTTGGGGTTCACAAAGCCTTCGTATTCAGATATGCTCCAGACAAAGTGAGTCACGACCCTTAAGGATTAGATCCAAAACCCGATCTGTGACTGCCTTATCACCTGGAACCATTTGAAGTATTGGTGCTTCTATCATACATAGGAGAGTAGGGTCCTGTCAACATATGTGCTCTTTCCTTATGTATAGCATCTGACTTGATATGAAGTATTGAGCATAGGTCATGCCCTCATGGGGTGTTTGTAGCATCATCTTGTGTCCAAATACCTTATTTTTTAGGGAAGTAGTGGTTTCTCCTATCGACGTCCTCTCTATTTCTTTGGTTGAGTAGCCCCCCCCCCCCCAAGATCGATATTGAGGACCTTAAAAAGTGCAGATCACATGATACAAATGAGGTGGAACAAATATAAAGATACTTTCCTAGTAGTACACGCTCTCCTCTAGGGCTAGCCGATAAGGATGTGTTGTAATTTTGTCCTGAATCACAATTCTAAAATTGAAAAGATAAAAATAGCCGAACTTCCAAGGCTTCACAAGTGTGATATGGTGAACCCATTTTGTTTGGTGTGTGATTGGATCTAGAAGTTCAAGTCATGTGCACTTGTGCCATTTTGTCACTTCTTCTTTTTACATTTCTCTTTGACCATTGCTCATTGTGAGCCTTATACTGTTTTACACTCCTTTTATTTCTTGTCCATCATTGTATATTTCATCCATTATCAATTTTATTTTTTTCTTTCAAGATGTTGACTCAAGGAAGGTTTGGTCCGCTGACACCCACATCGATTACACGGGTTCGGCATCTCCAATAATTCAGGGTGATCCCCAAATGCATGGTTTGGACTTTGTGAACATCCTCGAGCCTCCCCGCTTCTTTTACCTCCCATAGAATAGGAAAACTCTCTTCCTGAGTTATGCCCGTTTTAGATGGAGATTGATTTCACTCCTTACACTCACCATTAATAAAATTCAGAATTGACCCTAATTCTGAAATTATTCTCTACATCTTATGCTTGCATGTAGACTAATCAGGGTATTTTTTGAATTGCATCAAGACCCCGAGAGTCCGAGTCTTCACAGTCTGATTCAGAATGGCTCCAACTGGTATAGGAAAGGGACCATAGCTTTCGAGCACAGAGCAAAATACAGAGCAAGGCATAAATTAGAATAAGACGGACAATCACTTGTTGGCCTCCATCCAAGCCATCCAACAACAATTGACCGACCAAGCTCTGGCCTAGGTCGCTTTTCAGGAGATTCTTAATAACTCGAGGAGAAGTTCATAAGTGAGGGATGGACAACAAGGAGGAGATGATCATCCCCATGTTGATGACGAGGATAATCACTCTGTAGATGGACCTTGCGAACGAGATGGAAGAAGAGGCTGACCCAAGCCCACTTTGAAGCAGACCTACGATCCCGAGGTCGACCGCATAATCGAGTGGATCCAAATTCCACCGATCCATGGAAATTTTGAAATGAAATTGCACCTTCTCTCTCTTCTCCCCAGCTTCCACAAAAAATCAAATGAGGAATCATATATCTATCTACAGCTGTTTGGATGCATTTGCATCACACTCACTACCCCAACATCCAATTGGAAATAGTCAAGATGATTGCTTTCCCTTTTAGCCTTTAGGGAAAAGGTCTTTATTGTATCAACCACTTGGGGAAAGTGGTAATGACTTGAGAGGATCTGAAATCAGCATTCATGTACAAATGTTATCCTCTCTACCATCTCAATATCATGTAGTCCAAAATAGCCAGTATCTCCTAAGGGCCCCAGGAGTACATTCACGAGACCTTTGAGAGGTTCGGTGATTTGATAGAGCAGTTCCCCCTCCACGACATATCGAAGACCAACTTGATCCTACACTTTTAGGGGGGGCTCATAGATAACAATCAACATGCGGTGATCACCCATAAAGGCACTTATTTTAATAAGGATGAGGATGCAGTCTAGCAGATATTCAAGGAGATGGCTGAAGGAGAGATCGCACTTTCCTCATCTCATTCCTTCCAAATCCAGACTCAGCCACAGATTCTCCACAAGAATGTCAATATGGTGGATACCCATGAAGTGGACAGGTGCGATAACTTCGATCTCAGCATCATTGGGAGTCAGTTGTCCAAAGTGGATATTATAGAGAAGAGGTCTCAGGGTCTAGAGAAGCTCGCCATAATAGAGCAAAGAATGAAGGGCCTGATAAGCTCAACACCATCACTTAGAAGATGAAGCTACTGGTGAACATGATCAGTGTCTGCAATGGCATGGCAGCCACCCCCGGCACTCCAACTGAGAAGGATCAGACAATGCAACATCCACCTCAGTCGAGTCCGAGTCAGCCTTCAGTTCAACATGTATATTGCATGCAAACACCCGAGCAACCACAACCACAGACACAAATGGTTGTTTACCAGCCACCTGAGTTCCGGCACCAGTACCTGACACAAATGGCATTTGGAACAATGACCAGTAGCTGACCCATGCTTAGGGACAACCACATGGTCATAACGCAATCAACCGGCCATATCACTAATAATAAGGAGGGAGGATATTCCATTCTATCCAATCGCATCACCAGTATCCTTCGTAGCAGCATTACACCTAGAGGTAGAATTATTAGCTATTCGGATACCGTCAATAGCAGTATCGATAGTCGGCTGCTCAGTACCGCCATCAGTGCTTCTTACAGTACCACCACCAATATCCTTCTCTTCTCCCTCCTCCTCAGTATTCCTAGGGTTATCAACAACAACCTATGTCCTACCATCAGAACCATAGTACACACCAAGATGAATCCTCTAAGGCAGTGATGAATCTATGATTCATCATTCTAAAAGAGTTCTAAGCTCGGTTCCCCAAAATTCATCTACATTTAATAATCTAATTTACATTATTAACAAGCATGCATGTGAAAATAATAATTGCATTTCATCATGCATCATGACATAAAATAAGGATCCAAAAATCCATTGCACAATTGACCTGAAAAGCAGCTAACTTCACTGAATTTTTAACCAATTCATGATAACTCCAATTGACTTGAAACCAACTCCATTGTGTACGTATTATTACCACTAATGAATAAAAAATACAAAAAAATACTAACTTGTAAAATTGACCAATAAAACCCAAATCCTAGTAGTAGACTAAAAGCTTTAAAATGTGAATATATTTCTCGTACAGAGTCCTATATACCCATAATCATTTTTGAATTAATGTATGTTCAATTACCTTTAAAACAAGATCAAATTCAAAAGAATCGAAATTCGTATGTGAAACTTAGATTTTTGTCCTCTTAGTATATATTGTACATATGACCCCTTTATTTTATCTTTTTATTTTCTTAATTACTAAAAATACAAAATAGATTAATTTGTAAATATTTATTTTCTATTTTATTGGATTTTATTTTTATTTTTTTTACATTATTCAAAAATAACAAAAAATCGCAAAACACAAAATGTGCCATTTTATACCTATAGGATACCGCCAAAAATACTTTTTATAAATATGATTTATTTTGGTTTTCGATCCTTCACAAAAGTTATAGATCTCATCAAGATAAGAAACTTTCATGTTGATGACTTTTTTATTTGACCTTATTTGTTATTTCTTTTTTATTTTTATTTTGAATTAATTTTTGATTTTTCTTGGAGCGACACGTGGAGCTCCTGGAGCTGTCACGCCACCCCTTTTTCCTTTTTCTTTTCTTTTATTTATTTATTTGATTATTTATTTTAATTTTAATTTAAATTTTTATACCCGCCACATGGCCGCACCCCTGTACACCACGTGGCACCTCTTCCTTCTCTCCTCATGTGCCCTGCACGTAAGGGACTCCTCCTCTCCATCTGCGCACGCTCGGTCCCTCTGACATGCATTGTGCCGCATTCGGCAACCACTCCCTTGGCCAAACCTCACCACATCTCTATCTTATCTCCGGTCGTTGACCCTCTTATCCCGTCTTTGATAACCCCATCCAATCCCCTCTCCCTCACGCCTCCTCGATCGCCTCTAACGGCCGAATCCCTTATCCTCTACAACCCAACCCTCCTATCACCTACAATCAACGTGATCCCCGACCGAATCCTCCCCTCTTTGATGATCTCGGCCACCAACAACCACTCCTATCTCTATCCTCTCCAATCCGTCAGCCCTTCATCACCGATCTTTGAGGGAACCCAACAACCTCATCGCAACCAGCAGAAGCATCTATAGTTGCTCTCCTTATCCCTTCAAACCAAGCTTATACCCTCCTCTCAATGGTCAGCCCCTGTGCATATCCTCTTCCGCTATTTAACCCATGGTCAAACTATGGTCGAGGGCATCCGTCATTATCCGCACATCTACAAGGGGAGAGAGAGATATCAAGGACAGGGTGGTGACAACACCCTACCCTTGTCGATGATGACTTCTCAAGTGTAATCCAAGGTGATGTAAGCACCTTACTGCTACTTTCGGAATAGCTAAGCTCGATACTTCTCCATTGAGCCTCTCGAGTGATAACTAGGGGTTGAGCGTCACTCCTCCACTTTTTCGCGTCACATGTCTTCCTCCTACATCCTCTTCCCTTCTGATTTCTTCCCGCATCTCAACCATACCCAAATCCTTATTCTTCAATCGCATTGTTCGCATCGCACCCCCTTCGGCCAATAATTATCAAACTCCATCGATATGGCTCTCTGCCTTCCCATCTATCTTCCACAACCTCTCACCCATCTCGCTCTGGCCATCACCCTTAAGGAGCTCTGCCAGTGATTGCCCTTCACTTCCTCGGCTTGTGTACCCTTCTGTTTCTGTCATCGATGGTTTTCATACTTCCGCCACTTCACCATCATCGTTCCGCCTCAAAGCAACTACACCCCCAACGACTGTCGATCATGTGTCGGCCAACCCTCAATCATCAAATTTGACTTCCAACTACCACTAGATCAGGAATAGAAGAGATCCATGTCGTTTGTTTACACCCAAAATTCGATCATTGGATCACCTTCATTGGACGCCATCGATCAAGACTGCGCCAAGGATCTGAGCCTTGTGCTTGGGGTTACCCAAAACAAGAAGGTGAAGCCACATGGGGGTAGAAGCTGCCTAACCACCAACCAAAGCCAAAGCTAAGGACTGCGCCTCATACACATGGAGGAAATTTGCGCCCATGCCCTTCTCACTCTCCAAAATAGCCAGAAGCTCCAGGTCATGTGCGTTGCGTATGTGACCTTGGCAAATTGCACCAAATCCTGTCGAAGTTCTAGGAACTACACACATGCCCCTGTAGTGGAAAACTTACTAGGAGCCCCCTGCAACTTTGGAGAATTATAGAACGACCCTCCGCAAGACTTATTTCTTTTTATTACTATCTAGTCCCTAAAACTTTAGTTAATCGTATCTTAAACAATATTTATCAGATTCTCACGTTCTTGGTGTTGTTTTGAACCTTATAATATTGTCTTTCATATTAAACTAAGATTCTACTTTGGAGAGGGAATTTAATAATTATTATTTGAGGAGATCGTTTTTGATATTGTGAGCACAATTATTCTGGATATTGATTTCCTTCATTGCTCAATAATTTGTGATTTGATAGGGGATTTATTTGGGAGATTCATTTGAGATTAATTAAACCAAAAGGGAGGGTGCTTGAATTTATTTGATTGGCTCGGATTGCTCGCTTGTTGCTTGCTCTCGTGCATCCATCTTGTTGCTCCACATTCACCATTTTACATCATTTTTCATATCATTTAAAAATCATAAAAAAAATTGCATTTATTTATTGTAGCACATAACATAGCATTATTTGTTTGCATTAAAATTATTTTGCAAATTCATGCATCATGTTTCCTTTTTGGAATTAATTACATCTTTAAATAAAAACTCTTAAAAAGATGAAAAGGATAAAAATACTAAAAATAATTCTTCTTCCTTTGAAAATCTAAATTTCTAGATTGTTTAGAGATTAATTCTAAATACTCTTTTTGCCTCCTTGAGTTCTACCATAGGTCTTGCCCAAGATAAATAAATAATAAACCATAATTGCATTAATTAACTAATTGATTGTGGTTACTTTTTGACTGACTTTGGTTTCCCGACTACAACACCACATAACTAGGGCATTTTAGGATTTGTCAGGCAGCACTGGTTAACCCTACACTAGACTGTTTAGCCCAACTCATCAACAATATGGTTGAGATGAGGTAAAAGATAGGTGACCTGACGACCACCAAGACTGTCATTCCGACCCATGTCAAGGGATCTGAATAACCTCCATCACAAGGAGCATGTAGTCTGTACTGTTCAAACCAATTCATGCGAAAATATTGTTTTACCTCATTCTATAACTTTCAGGAGATGTAGGACACTCCGACCGACTATGACAGTAAACGGAAAGAGCAAAGCGTCTGACGGTAAATCCATAGACAATCCAGTCGATGGGGGCAAAGATTTTTTGGATGATGTAGCACCAACAACAAAAATACAAAAAAATGAAGAAGATATAAAAATACAAAAAGAAATTCATAGCCAAGGTGAAGTTTGTGCCAACAATGGAGACGCCAACAACAGCAGAGCCAATGCCAACCGATGGATCCAAGACTGCATAATTTTTTGGTCCACATAATGTAGATTATTTTGCATATTTTTTTCAACTACCTGTAAACAATGATACACACAATTATTTATAGAATTCAGTTTCTTCAAATATACATATTCCTTTTCCATATGTTATTAAATAAAAACCATAAAATCGAAAAATGCTCTATCTGATCTTGTCATTGTCAAAATATTACAAATCACTATGCTTTAAATGCCATTACTGAAAGACATGGAGTATGTGCCCGCTGCGAAAAGAGGACTGAAAGAGGCATGTACAACAAAGCGTCTAAACAACAGAAATAGACACAGAAAGCCAGAGACACACATCCTCACCATGGAGATTGTTAATGCCATCAACAATCACCCAAATAAAAAGAAAGACAAGGGAGATAACACTCACAAAA
Organism: Ottelia alismoides; assembly: GCA_037367405.1. Classification (NCBI taxonomy): domain Eukaryota; kingdom Viridiplantae; phylum Streptophyta; class Magnoliopsida; order Alismatales; family Hydrocharitaceae; genus Ottelia; species Ottelia alismoides. The sequence goes on along the minus strand of JAZKJV010001328.1, from coordinate 365,202 downwards.
TGTTAGATATGAAATCAAGAGTTTGAGCACACATTGCTCTATAGTGGATCGTTAATAAATTTATTGCCTTCTTCCCTACTTACTGAATTTGGAGTAGGGTTGTTCAAGACCACAAATATGATTCTCCATTTTGCAGATAGATATGTTAAGTGTCCCAAGGGCATGTTGGAGGATGTGATCATCATCGTACATGGGATACAATTTCCTATTGATTTCATTGTCCTGGACATGGACATATCTATACCTCTAATCCATACCCCAATCATCCTCAGACGGCCATTCCTTTGTTCGACTGGGGAACTGGTAGATTATGTCACTGGAGAAATCACATTCTTCTCCAGCAGCAACGAAGTTCTGATAGAGATGGTCCTTGAACCTAAACCTCTAGAAGCAACATCTGTATCAAGAGAGCTCAAGCCATATGGGAAAGAAGACTGTGAGTTTCTAGTTGAGATCAGATACACTTATTTGTTTCTAGATAACTTTGAGATACAAACATTCCTCTCCCATGAGGAGATCCTAGAGAGTGCAGTCGAATCTAACGACATCTTTAATGATCAGATTTTTGCTGATGGATATCCAAAATGTTTGAACATCCATCCTTGTCTGAGCAGGATGGTTTTATTACCGATCTGTGTGATGTTTGAATTTTCAATTCAGAATGCACAGTGGTGGACAACATACATACGCAAGAGCTAACACCTGTCACAGTTGTTGTGGTCACCACGTAGCCGACTCCTCCACCAAAGCTCAAGTCTCTTCCCTCGAACATGAAATATGCCTTCCTTATTGGAGAACCATATATGCAATCGGTCATCATCAATTCTCATCTGATTGAAAAGCAAGAATCTTGTCCGCTTGAGGTTCTTGAAAGAAATCACAAGGCAATAGGCTGGAACATTATGGATCTCCATGGGATAAATCCTTCACTCTACTCGCATGATATCTATTTAGAAGAAGATAACAAACCCTCCCAGGAATTTCAGTGTAGATTGAACCCCAATCTGCGGGAGGTTGTCATGAAAGAAATAACCAAATGGTGTGGTGTGGGATTCATCTATCCCATCTTTGAATCCAAATGGGTGAGTCCCCTGCATATCATGCCAAAGAATCTGAGATCACCATTGTCACCAATGATAAAGGAGAGGATATTCCAACCCGAGTGCCAACTTCATGGTGTGTCTATGTGGAATACATATGATTAAATCTTGCAACCAAGAAGGACCACTTCACATTGCCCTTCATCGATTAGGAAGTCGAAAGACTGGCCGTGAAGGAATGCATATGCTTCTTGGATATTTACTCTGGGTATAATCAAATTGCCATTGCTCCAAAATATTAGGAAAAAACTACCTTCACCTGCCCATTTGGGGTGTGAACCTTCCACAGAATTCCCTTTGGATTGTGCAATGCATGCCCTATATTCCAAAGGTGCATGTTGGTTGTATTTGCTGATATGGTTGGTAGTTTTCTCAAAGTATTTATGGAAGACTTCTTGGTCTACGAAGACAACTTTGACCAATGTTTGAGATATTTAGACCGAGTGTTGAAGAGGCGTTGCGAAGTGAATCTTGTGCTCTCGTGGGAAAAGAGTCACTTCAAGTTGACTGAAGGCATAATACTGGGTCATGTCATATCCAAGCATGGCATGGAGGTTGACTTAGACAAGGTAGATGTAATTCTGAAACTTGAGAGACTGACAAATCTGAATCAAGTTCGGTCATTCTTAGGGTATGTGGGATTTTAGAGAAAGATTTATCAAAGACTTCAGCTAGATTGCTCGACTACTAACTAAGCTTTTAGGAAAGGAGTCTGATTTTGTGGCCGATGATCGAGTCCTCCAGTCCTTCAATTTGTTGAAGGACCTCATCACACATGCTCCTATCCTCCAACCACGTGATGGCTCTCTACCCTTTGAGATCATGACAGGCGCTTCGGATTTCACAATTGGTGTTGTGTTAGGACAAATATGAGATGGGTTGCCATTTTCAATTCATTATGCTAACAAAAACTTAGATGAGGCCCATAAGAACTGCACAATGATAGAGAAAGAGCTTCTAAACATAGTTTTTTCCTTAGAAAAGTTTAGAGTACATCTCATGCGATCTAAGGTTATCATCTATACATATCACTCTACCATCAAGTACTTCTAGAGAAAGAAGGATGCCAAGCCTAGTCTGATTCGATGGATTCTTCTCTCCTGGAATTTGACTTGGAAATTTGTGATAAAGCTGGCGTAAAAAATGTGGTGGCAGATCATCTTTATAGAATTGTCGAAGCTAAAACTCCTTAGAAGAATTACATTCCCATCATAGAAACTTTTCCAGATGAGGTAATCTTGTCTATCGCCTCACTCCCCTAGTATGCAGACATTATTAACTACCTTTTCACCAAGAAGATTTCTCCCGATTGGCTGGAGATCAAGATTGATAAATTCTTATCAGACATCCATTTTTACTAGTAGGAGGATCCACATCTATTCCGTGAGGCAGATTGCATCTCGAGGAGGTGTATATCTCAAGAGGAGTTCACAAGCATCCTAGACCATTGTCACAAGGTTGAAGCTAGTGGACACCATTCTGGAAAGAGAATGATAGCAAAAGTACTTCAATGTGACCTATGGTGGCCAACTCTATTCAAGGATGCAACTGATTATGTAAATAAATGTACTGACTATCAAAGAATGAGAAAAAACATCACTTTCCGTGACACAATGCCTCTGAAATACATTCAGATTTCCGACATCTTCAACACTTAAGGCATTGATTTTATGGGCCCATTCCCTAACAGTCAAGGATTTAAATATATCCTACTAACCATTGATTATGTAAGCGTATGGGTGGAGGCAATCCTAACTCGAGCCATAGATAGTTGTACCATCTATCGATTTCTAAAAGACAACATCATCTTGTAGTTCAGAATTCTGAAGATTCTTATATCTGATGGGGGGATCTACTTCATAGACAAATAGGTCAAGAAGCTGACCAAAGAATATGGCATCGAACTTTGTGTTGTGGTGTCGTACCACCTAAAATCCAATGACTTGACTGAATGCTCAAACAAGGAGATCAATACTATCCTTTAGAAGCTTGTACGACCTAACAGAAGGAATTGGTCACAGTTCTTTGGGCATACCACACAGTGTACAAGTCTCCTCTCAGCATGTCTCCCTACCGCCTTGTTTATGACAAGACATGTCATCTGCCCTTGTAGTTAATTCAGAAATCACTATGGGTATTAAATATGTGCAAGTTGGATTCCAATAAAGCATGCAAGAATAAAAAAGTTGATCAGAACTGTTTGCTAGAATTTAGAGACTATGCATATGATAACAACCTTATGCATAAGGAGAAATTCAAGAAATGCCATGATAAAAACATCCGAATAAATACTTTTGATCCTAGATATAAGGTGTGGTTGTTTGATGCAAAATTAAAAATATTTCCGGGAAAACTAAAGAGCAAATGGATTGGAACTTTTATTGTTAAAATTGTGCATAACAATGAGAGCCTACTGATATCTGAATTGTCATTTGATGCACAACCTTTGTAGTCAATGGACAGTTGCTGAAGCCATATCAACAACACCACACATTCATGTTTGTTGTTCATTCTATTCAAGTTGTATTTCAAGATGAGCTCACAGATACATATGGATTAGATACTTGAGACAAAAATCTCATAAAAATGATTTTCTTTTACTCTTTACCTTTTATTTTTTCTAATTCTTCTGAAGATGTCTCGTCCCTTTCATCACTGTAATACTTAGGATGCACTTTGTTCTACGTGTAAGGGGCGTGGGCATCTTGATTTATTCATTCCTTGATCCCTCAATTGTCCCCTCAACTCTTGATATTCTATCTATACTTAGGGATATTTTACCCTATGTATAGGGGGAGACATGTCAAATTGATGAGTTCATATATTCCCACCCTTGACCCTCCCTGCCTTTTGTACAGACTGCTATACTTAGGATTATTTGATCCAAAGTATATGGGGACGGTCAACTTCTCATTCATTTATTATTTATTTATTGTAGTATAGGCTATTTTATACTTAGTACAAGTTATGTCTTTCTTTTTCGCTTTGATCCATGAAGACATAGCTCAAACTAAGTATAAGGGGTCATATATACATTGTATATACTTTAGATATAACTCATACTTTCGTATTTTTAATAATATGGCCAACTAATAAAATACACATGATTCATTGAAATTACAAGCAATAAGTTGGGTTAAAAGTGTTTTGCAAAATGATTTGAAAAATAGGTGAAACATGTCTTGAAAAATATTTTGAATTTTTTTTGAAAAACGTTTGCAAAATGTTTTCAAACTTTGTAAAAATATTTTGTTTGCAAAAAAATCTTTTATTTTTGTAAACAAAATTTTTAAAAATCTATTTGCAAATTATTTTAAAATGGTTGCAAAAATAATTTGAAAAATCTATACATATTGTTTTGAAAATCTTTGCAAAAAGATTTTCAAATTTTGTAAATGCTTGTAAAATATTTGCCAAATTATTTGTAAAAATAAGTCAAAATGTTTATGAAAATTGATTTCAAATTTTTGAGGATCTTGTGTAAATATCAGCTTAAATAAAGTTTGTATAAAATGTATATATAAAGTTTGTAAACAATCCCTAACTTTCAACTTGTAAAATACACCTTTACCTTGCAAATATAGCAACACTTCTGTGTAAGTATATGCATATATTTTCCTTTTTCACTAATTTTTTTTCAAAATTCCCTAAGATTTTGCAAAATCCAAAATCCATAAAAATCGTAAAATCTTTTAAAAAATCTACATAAAAAGTTGCATGACTTTTTCCGAAAATCCATAAAAATTCAAATAGAAAATGGTTTCACAAAAAGATTTTTTCTTACATTGTACATAGAATTTGCATTTTGGAACGATCAAGACAATTGAACAAGTCTGAATTAAAGTATGAAAATTAGAGCTCTGTATAGACCTTAATCCACTTAATTTTAGAGGAATCCACTAAGGACTGGAATTAGGATACTTCAGATCACCTTGACTTAATCTTTAGGTTCCATTAGTCTAAGATCACGAGTCGATTCATTGTGTCTAATTAGAACCTGTCGTGTCATTTGTAAGACTCTTCAGACACTCGCTTGACTAGAAACCTCACACTTAACACTTAGCTCGACTCAGATGGAGTGTTGAAAGATATTGGAAATCTAAGTTGGGACGATGCTAGATCGCTTCGTCAAGGGCCGATCAAGAACCATTCTTGGGGGTTGTTGAAACATGTATTATAGCCCATTTCTTTTGGTAGCCATGGTATCCAAAGACTAGAGACTAGATTGAGACAATGTTTTAGATGAGGAATGGTTTGTAGGCGTAACTTTTTTCCAAGACCCCAAAACATGGGTGAACCGAAAGACTCTATATCTATCGGGGCATAAACAAGAATTCAATGTAATGCAAAGTCAAAGCAAAATCCAAAGAAGAATCCTACACCAAAAATTCCACAAAAATATGAGCTTCCTGATAAAGCCTACTTCTTAGTGAAGACTCGGTTACACCGATCGTACTTTACAAGGGAATGAAGATTATACTGGTCCATCCCTGTTTCTTTTCCAATTATTCTAGCTTCTCCCCCTTTCGATTGTAAAGACCAACAACACCTGACTTAGAATGAAATATCTGTCTCCACGAGGATGAGTTACCATGAGAGCATACTCTTTTATAGTTCAATGGTTTGTCTAGGAGGGATGAACAATTCACACACTTGGATCTATGATTTCAAAATAGCATAAGTATGCGATTGAGAAGATGGCCCCAACATGACTGTGAATAGAACTGAATGATATGATTACGGAACCTAAGGGTTGTTGTGTCACACTTCCTAACATTAACTATTGTACCAAACAAACCAAGAATCCAAAGATCTTAATTGAGCTCCAAATTTGATTTTAATAAGAAAATTTAAGAGTCGAAAATTGTTGCAAGTTCTTCTTTTTCTTTTCTTTATTTTCTTTTCTGCATTTATAGGCATAAGTGTTTGCTAGATACTAGTAATGGCAAGTATAGTGGGTGATGAATCTCCATTTCATCACCTTTATTATTTCATTTTGGCCTTTAAACCCTAGCAAAATGCATGTTATAACATTAAAGTGTACAAAATAATATTCAATATTTATGTTGTAAATATTGTATAAAATATTGTATTAATTGCAAAAATAAAATAATAAAGAAAATAAAATAAAAAGAAATGAAACACCACAGGTATTGAATGACCCTAAACCCAGATACCTAGGAATCACAATGATGGGTTGACAAGGAATAAAGTAGGGGAGATAAGGGTTAAAATTATCTCAAAACCCCTAATTTTAATCCCTCAATAAATTCATTTTGGGACTCATCTTACTCTTTATTATCTATACCTCAAATCAATAAACTTTAAACATAAACTTGTAGAAAGAAATACCAAGAAAAATAAAAAATTTGTTTCACTTAAAAATAATGCACTTTGCCCTAGACACTCATAATAAAATTTCATAAAGAAAACTTTCCGGACATGTACATTATCCTTATGAATTCAGAATTCACCAAACTTACCTTTATTGTTCCTACAATTAAACTATATATTTAATGAAGGTAATTTCATTCCATTTGGAGTTTGTGCGAAAGTTAGGTTTTAGACCTTCATTATGCGATATACTTGAATAAAATAATCATTATATTAATTATTTACAATTTTCACTCTATTTTATTTATATAATTTTGTAAATATTATTATAATACATATACATAATTAAAATAAAATAAAAAAATTAAAAATACATTAAAATAAATAAGCATACTAAAATACATAAATGAATATATATATATATAATGTACCTATATATTATACGTACATATTTATTTAAGTGTATAAAAAACTTTAGAAAAATATAATAAAAATATATTTATATGCATTTAAATAAGTTATTAATATGTAAATAATAAATAATAATATATAAAATAGAAAATAAAAATAAAATATCCATTATATAGGTAAATATACCTATATTATTACATATAAAAAGTAATAGACAATAAATTAACTCGAAAAAAATAAAAATCACCATAAAATACTAAATAAAATAATATATATTTTTTATGTTTTAAAGAAAAATAATAAAATCATCTTATATTTCTTTTTGAATTATTAATACATTTAATTTTAGTTTTGGCATTTTGCGGGTAACATGGCCCAATATGGGGCCGACCTTAGTTGATCGGCCGATCAACTAGCCCCCTATGACTTTAGGGTTGTCGGAACCCACCGACCCCTCTTCTTCCTCAGTTTTTCTCCGACGATCCATGTACCAATTCAGCCCGATTCCTTTAGAGATTGTGTGCATCGATCATCGTTCTTTCGCCACCCCGACTTCCCCTAGAGCTCCTTTTCCACCCAAAACGATCCCATGGACATCCCTTTTTGTATGCTTGAGCTTACTTTGCAGGTTCTGGAGGCCAAAGACCTCTTTGGAGGAAACTTTTGTCGAACTTCAGGTCCCCATGATGCTTAGGCTACTCTAACCTCCTAGGATCTCATTTGAGGTTCTTGGAGCTTTTTGACGCCTTCCGCCATTGCAAACCACCAAGAGGATCGATTGGAGCATCGGAGTTGCACCGGATACACTCAAAGGTAAGAGGAAATACTGATCGAAGCTCTCGCATATGAAGTTGTTCTTCCTTGTTCTTCGAGAAGGGAAGTAGTCGTCCGATCTTTCTTCCTCCCCAATTTGAAGCTCCGTCGTTGGATCAAGACGCACCGTACCGTCATATCTCTGCAGAAGATGTTATCTCTGTCTATCATCATTGAACTGTCATCACCTCCCCAGCAGCTAATACATGGATAAGTGAGAAGCCCCAACCATCTGATCACGAGCTTAGTGGTCTTTTGCACATACCCCTAGCTTTTTTGTGCTTTCATTTTAGTCCATTAATTTCAAGTTGTAGTTTAAAACTTTTTTGTAATATTTGCACTTTAACCCTTACATTTATTTTATTTGCACTTCGATCGAGTCCATGTCACCTCACGTACCCATACACTAAGGGGTCTTGATATTTTTCATAGGACCCCCTATGGGTTTGTTATTATTCATCCCTAGAAATTATTAACTACATGTAAAACAATGTGGTTAAGTTACAAGTAGCCTGTAGAGGCTTTTGGAAAATGCATTTATACCCTTAGTAACACGATAATATTAAGTATTTATGGGATTTTTGTGCTTATGCCCCTAGAATTTGGATGTATGTTCTGGAATGCATTTATAGTTTATTTAAATTAAATTTATGTCAGTGTCAGAACATTAAATTTAACTTATTGAATTTCCTTTATCGAAATAGCATTTTCCATCTAAAATTGTAGGAAAATAATTTAAGTGCAAGTACCTATATTAAGTCACATATATTCTTCATAAAGCAATTAAAGATATTTTTCCTATATTTAAAAATTCAAAAACATTGCATTTATTCCCTGTTTGCATTAAGAAAATACAAAAAAAATATAAAAATGTTCTGAAAAATTCTAAAAAAATTAGAGTTTCCTTATTATTTCATTTTTTAACTCCAGACCAAAAATCATTAAAATTTTCAAAATAAAGATTTTAAAAATTGAAAACCCCTAAAAATCTTATAAAAATTGTTAAAAATTAGCTATGTACGCATTTATATCTATGCATACATCATTGTATTTGATTACGCATTAGCTTTTTCAACTTCCTCCCCTAATTTTTAGACACAAAATAACCAAGGAAATCAAAAATTTTGGTAGGCGTTATTTTTATATTAATAATACTTAAAAAGGTAAATAATAAAATTAGGACTACGAATGCAAACTTGACCCTAAAACACACTTCACTCAATAATATTTGTTTTGGGGAGAGTCACCCCCTCATTGGTTGATTTATTCGTAGCGAGAGAGTGACCCACACATTAGGATAGAGCCACACCTGAACTACTTAAATACTATGGGTATTGTGGTTGGTTGTTCTCCAATGAGGACTTCACCGGATAGTCGGTAATCGGTCTGGGACTTCCTTAGCAAAGTGGATAAATCGGGTAGCCACTAAATGGTCCACAATCCATACTGGTTGGGAAAAACTAACTATGGGATTCGACCAGTCTCCTGGGAGCATCAGGTTCCTAACAGCTCGCTTAATATTTCTTATAGATTGGTTGATCGCTTACATAAAAATTGAAAAGATTAAACAACCGATCCTTTACGGCCATCAACTCAAGAGTTGCATAGGTGAATTGGGGGGTTTGACTTCTGATCTTGTTTGCATTCCATATTTCATTTTCATAAATCCCAACATCATGATGATGGGAAGGAGGTCCCCTAGGTTGCCTTTGGTAGCACCACTCTCGAGCACTCCTCTCCATTCATTTAGGGCGGTTTCAGAGAGAGCCCAGACCCGCTCTTTGAACCCAAGTTCGCTACCACCCTATTCCCCCTCGATCACCCTTCTTCAAGTCTTGAGGTGCCAGAGCAGAGACCAGCACTGTTATTGAAGGATATGGAAATTATCCTCAAGCGCATCATGGAAGCGTGATCGTCGTATCGGATACGACGAAGAACGACTAGTCGCACTAGTTGTTCGGTGCAGCGGAATTTAAAATTTTTTATTTGATGAAACCACATGATCCGAGAACCATTCTCAGATCGTTTCATCTATAACCACAACAAGTATAATGCAATACCTTTTGAAGCATGGTTGATCGAGTCTCTAAGAGAAGAGACCTCCTGTCTCAAGTCCGATCGTCGGCGAGACTGCTTGCGAGCGCGGGGATGAATCGCGTTGTCCTCGCAATCCAATAAGTTGATCCAAGCGTGGTTGCTCCTGATCTCGTCGCACGAGATCGAATGTCTCCTTCGTGGGTGTGGCACACCAAGAAGACGGAGAACCGAAGAACGTCGAAGCGGTGGCGCGGTGGCAATGGCGTCGATGATTCCCTCCTCTAGGGTTTGGTGGTCAGCCACCAATTAGAGGGAGAGAGGGTAGACGTGTACCAAGAACGAGAGAGAGAGAGAGAGAGCTCCAATATTGCATGTAAAGAGAGAGTATGGTATGCCTCTCTATTTATAGGGTTTTGGGATCTATGGATCTCAATCCATGTGACATGTAAAATCAATGGATGAGATTGATTTATGTCAATCCAATGGTCAAGATTGTTTTTAGTAAAACCAACAAATTTGGATTAAAATATATTTGACAAAATCAAATATAAATTAGTCCTAAATCAAACCAATAAATAAGGAGAGAATGTACATGGAGATTTCATCTCCATGCACATTCCATGTGGACGGCCACACATTCCTATTAGGAATGGTGTGCCGCCCATACCTTCCATGGAGAGAGCAATCTCAAGGAAATCCATGAGATTGCATATCTCCTTGAAAATCTCCTTTATTTATCTCCAACAACTTTTGTTAGCTTTTATTCTTCAAAAATAATTCACAATTATATTTGAGAATATTGCAATCTTACCATGGAAAAATTGTGAATCATATTCACAACCCAAAACAACATATAATTTACATTGTCAATTAATTACACAATGTGTATCCAATACACATAATAATTAATCAACACATATAAATTATAATTAGCTCTCTCTAATACATTATAAATCACATTTATAATATATTATGAATAATTGGATATTTCTATCCACATTATTCTTATCCACATTAATTAAATCACATTTAATTATATTGGATAATTTCTTCATACATCAAGATGATTAAATCACGTTTAATCATGATTTCTTCAATGCTTAGATCTTATGGAATTATCCTTGAACCCTTCAATAATAATGCAATCTCTCCGCAGATACTTGGAGATAGGGACAGGACGATTGTAATGTTCCACGTATAGTGACATGGATATTGAGATCATATCTCAAATCCAGATCGCGGGCCTCCCATAGATGCTTGATTAAATCAAGACCGTAAATCTAATCTTCTCATTGTATCTGAATCACATTCAGATCAATGTCCAACACTTGGACCAAGATCAGATCACTTCTCTACCGAGAGGAGTCACTAAAATCCAGACCTGTTTCATCACTCCCTAGGAATGGAAGCGTCATGGTTATACAATCGTTTATGATCACATCACCCTCAGGTATTCCTAACACCTGTACATCCTGCATACTGGAAGACTCGGACTAAACCCGAAGTATCGGATCAACTTTATACTGTCTACTTCATGGTTTTATCAGTAAGTTTCTCATTCGATCATTGGGAGTTGGTATCAATCATACACTTTCCAAAAGCGTATATTATACCTAGGTCTTGATGATATACTAAAAGTTTATATCAAACCTACAAATTCAGTCAAGCTTCCAAAGAGAGACGACCATGCGCATGGAATTTGATTCTTCCCAGTATCTCATGAGTGAGCTCATGTCTTCCGATTCAGTAACTGAACCTGTTTGATCCCTTTGAGAGATCGTATTACTCATATGCCCTTATATGCACACCAGTGCGCCGGTGTATAGACCTTGATTAGGTCATCAACCTATTGGTCTGCCAAATGTACACACTCAGACATATAGTAACACATCTGTCTCCGATCAAAGGATGCGTGCCTATATCATGACAACATACGATATAGGACTTTGGTTATCTCGATCTCGTTAAGTCAACTCTTTGACCTAACTAATCTGACACCTCCGAATCTCTATTCCTATGCAGAGGACCTGCATCAAGAGGTCAGTCAGATATTAGCCTTTAGGAATAAGGATTGCCATCTCCTACTCAGGCTGGAGATCATATCTTAACAATCATTTGACGGTGCTTGATGAGTCCTCAATCTAACTCTTTAGATATTCATCCAAGCACCAGCCTCTGTGATTCAATAGTTGAATCAACAGCTGTATGATTATTAAGATGGCCATGGTACATAACCCTAATTGTACTAAGGGACCTATTATGCAAATTATTCATTCTTCATTTCAGATCAGGGAATGATATGTGCAATAACATTTATTGCATAATGGCTCGTCGTGGGCTCGTATTTCCAACAATCTCCCACTAGCCCAAAGAGCCATTAATGGGCTAATCATTTAAACCCGTACTCATGTGACAATCATAGGCTATTTAGAAAATAGCTAGGTAAGCTGATTAGTCACTCTGTTCCCGCGAGACTATGCCAAGTCCTTTTACGGCACTTGCATATCCCTAGTAACAGTGCTCGCATCTAATGCGAATGTTGCATCTCATGCAACCAATACTCAATCTTGTTAGTTATAGTGTCCTTGACACTACAGCTTAACAATTATCATAACCAGCATTTTCATAATCCTTATCAGAATACCCTTATTCCCGGAGATCACTATCTCTTAAGGTATCCACAGTTAAGATCTTTTAGATCTCTATCTATAAAGTCTTAAGTTTTTGAAGATAAGACTTAGAGATCACTATCTCAAAAAACTTGTCATCTATGAAGATTTTGTTATTACTGCAACCAAGTGTTTTATTTCCATAGTAGGATTAGTAACAGTTTACTAATCCCACTGCATGGCAGCCACCTGGCTTTTGTACACATCTAACACACACCTGGCTTCTCAGAACTGATGTCCAAGGGCAAGTAGTTCTAGCATTCACTTCCTCAACTCTTTGAGGTGCTATCCCTTTAGATAGGTCAGTACCATATCTTAAGGGTTAGAAACCTTTCTTGGAATTTCTATGATTAGAATATGTCCAAGATGTACTACAAATGTGACAGTCCCATTATCCTCTTCTCTTTGCTTCTGAACAACTTCAGAACTAAGATCTGAGGTATCTTTGAAATCATATTTCAAGATATGGAATAGCCAGTCCATAAAACACTTATTATTATCCTTATATCATTCCAAATGATTAGGATATTATCTACATTTAGCATGATGAACACAAAGGCACTCCCACTAAGCTTCACACGGTTCATCAAGATTCTATCTGAAATCATAACACTTATAATTTCATCAAATCTTATGGTCCAACTTCAAGAAGCTTATTTGAGTCCTTAGATGGATTCCTTAGCTTGCACACTTTGCTTTCCTCAACCATGAAGCCCTTGGGCTACTTCATGTGAATATCCTCAGAGAGGTATTCGTATAGGAATGCAATATTGACTTACATCTTGAAGATGCAATAGTCAAGTTGTGTAGATAAAGTTAGCAATATTCTGACGGTTTTAAGCATGATCACCGAAGAGCAAGTCTCATTGCAAGCAATGTCTTCTCTTCTGGTGTGTCGCTCATGGCTACGAACCATGCTTCGAAGGTCTCTACCTTCTCATCAGGTTCCCTTTCTCTTGAAGATCCATTTACACCTCTACAGGTATTACCCATATAGGTGGATCCTCGAGGGTCCATATACAACACTTGTATATGAAGTCTATATTAGACTTTTATTGCTATCCATCTATCCATGCTATGATCTTCAGAAGCTTCATCACATGAAGTTCGATCATTGTCAGATTTCTCTAACACATGGAATCCATCTTCAAACTCATTTGAAGAGGTATTAGTGTTTCATCTTTAATTGTCCTTTTAGTTTCCAATTTCAGGAGCCTCATTATCTTCTCAAGATTAAATGAGTTCTTACACTTCATTTTCATCTTGATTCTCAAGAGTCTCAATCTCTAAGAATCACATTCTCAGAGATGAGATACTTTAAGAATCTCAAGGTCATAAAGTAGGTATCCAATACCATCCTTTATTTTCCTAATGAAGCAGCACTCTCAAGTGCTAGATTCCAACATACATGGAACCTTATTAAGGATATACATTGTAATCTCTACTACACATATATACCTGGAAACTAAGGGATAATTATGCTAAAATTCATCATTGATAAGATCATTTCACACATGATCCAATTGTATCTACCTATAACTCTATTGAGTTAAGGTGTGTTAGGAGGATTGAGATAGAAATGATATTCATATCTCCATAAGGTATTCTTCGAATTTATCTAGTAGGTACTTGCTACCTAGATTAGATCAAATTCATTTTATCTTCCTTCAAACTTTGGTTGTAAACCAAAAATAATGAAATCTTTGAACATTTCAAAGGTTTCTTAGGTGAAGAGAAGAAATCTCATATCATACATAATCATCAATAGATATCACACATCCACAATGTTTACTATGATATAGATGATCCACATACATCAATATGTATGAGATCCTGAATACCTTGGCATCTTACACCATTCCCAAAGAAGGGTGTATTGGACATTTTTTTCTTTGAATACAATATTCATAAGTATGTAAGTTTTGAAATTTTAGAGATTCTAAAGTTTCATCTCTTACTAGTCTATTGATCAAATCAATAGACAAATGTCTAAGGCTTGATGCTAGATCATTGTCAAATGATCTTCATCCTCCTATTGATCTTAAGGTTTAATTTCAGTATTTAGAAATGTTAATGAACCATTCATTAATTTTCTAAATTTAGTGGAGTCCACTAGATTATTAGATTACTATCTGAAATGTATCCATCATAACTCTTTATGATAGTTCTATCTCAGAATTCATGTTTATTTCCAACATTTAGAAACAAACAATGAGTGTATTCTTATATCTAGGTCATAGAGACATTTTCTACGACTAAGGGCTCTCCCACTGAAATTAACAAGTCTATCAATCCAACAGAGATTGTTGCAACAATTGCATCAATATCCATGTGGATAACTATAAACCTTAAGATCAAATTTTCCAGTCTTCTAAAACATATGCAACCCATTACAAGTGTTGTCAAAAGATTGAGATACAATTATTAGACTCTATCTTATCAAATAAGAAAGTCAATTTCAATGATTTATGTAGATTATTTTGATGCTCTATCCGAGTCCTTCTCTAAGGATTCTAGACAGACTTGATAGTCATACTATCAACACATCAACTTATTGCAGTTTTGGCATTCATCCAACTCTTTGGATGTCATATGGAAGTCACAGAAGTCCAGTCAACTCTTTGACTTTCCTTCTTTCTTGGGTCCAACCCATGCTTCCACTGTGCTCCCTTTATCTATAAACAACCATTGCTTAAGACTAAGGATCTCTTATGTTAAATTCAAAAAGAATTCAATGTAAGAGCATTTCAACATTTATACATGCTTCATTAAATTCATTCAATATGAATATTTTGAAGCTTCATGAATGACTAGAGTATAGACAATAGAATGATGACACTCATCATGTCTACATCCATTTATACTCTTAAAAGCATTGGTTTAGGTAGGTATCCAAACATTTTGAATACATCATCTCTTATAGAGCTACCATTCTGCATGAGGCAGAGAACCATGTCACTCATGATTAAATGTCAAGAGCACATATGTATGCCAGAATATCTTCATTGATTTTATAAGGATTATTTGACAATTGCGATCATCATCAACATGTTACTTCCAAAGTACATCCGATGAGATCAAGACTATAGAGACATACAAACCCTAGGGTTGTAGTCCTATTATCTATTTAATTGTCATTCCTCATTATTGTGAGGAAACATGCACATTGCAACCACATACATTATGTGTTCAATTGCAATACAATATCTGGATCATGAGTCCAATCCAAGATATTTCACTGGTTATTATTGAGTATATCATTGAGTGGGTTTTAATGAAGGATTATCTGAAATTAGAAATTTGCATAAATATATAAATATATATATATATATATATTTTACTTTGATTTAGGATTTTTATATCAAAGTTGTCTTGCCTTGTCAACATTGAAAGTTCATTCCCTTAATCACTTTCAATGTAAGAGATATACTTACCATTATATCTCAACAAGATCTGGGATCTCCTTCCTTATCTTTGTTACATCCCAATAATATGAGAATCTGCAACTCGGATAAAAAGAAGCGGGAACACATTCCGCTTTGCAAGTCCAACTTGCATTTCCCAATTCGGTCTTTAACACCCGGGCCCACCACCCCTAAGGCGATTTTAACCCGTCGTTAATTGAACCAACCGTCAACAGGAATAGTACTCGCTATACGCAATCCAATATCGCCCCAATAATATGAGGATCTGATATTGTGGTCACTACGTATACAGCCTTACTCTTTTGAGAAGCAAAGAGCCCGATCCAGATGCGCTTGCATACATGAGCTGCCACTTCGGACAGGCGTCTCCTACATACAATCCCTGGCGACGGAACCCTTCGCCTTGACGGGAGACCATGGATGTCACTTATGTGATCCTCCATATCATATTCAAATTATAATTAATCACTATGAATCATATTCATTATGATTAATTCTTCCAAGGGAAATAACATCTCTATTCATAATAGAGTGTTTCAATTTTAATTGGATTCCACTTAATCTAATCATATTAAATTAATGATCCAATTAATATCCAACAAACATTTTAATAGTTACTTGAATTATGGTATTATCTCAAATACGTATTATCTCGAATTTTAATAGTTAGAAATACATCATGATTTCTTAAGCATTATACTAACCCTACCCGTTGTCATGGCCAGTACCGACGAGAGTGGGACGGACCACATACGTTGCAACCCGCAACCCCAATGCTCTCCGACTAGACACCATATCCACCTCGGGAAAGGATAATGCAAAGTAGATCATTTTGTACTTTGAGATGATCATCGGTTCTTCAACCGAAATATACCATATAATAATAATCAAAACAATTTTTATTAACATTATAATGAAATTTTCTAAACAAATCCCAAGTCTTATTCAAGCAACATGTTTGTTGGAATCTTGATCATGTAGATCATGTAACCAATTAGTGATCTAGGTCACATCTAATCAATTATTGGTTAAGACAATGTCATTTAAGGGAATAATTATCATCAAATATTTTACAAATATTTATGCACAATTATTCTAGGAAATTAACAATTTAATTTCACTAATTGATTAAATGACAATCACCATTCAAGCATCAAGTTTGATGATTGTGTTTCCAGTTAAGATTTAGATCAAATCTAATCAATTAATTGGTTGAGGAAAAGTCAATTATGTAAATAATCATCTTCTAATATTTCACAAATATTTTTCATGATTATTTCACGAAATTAACAATTAATTTCACTAATTGACAATCACTTGGTTCTAGATTAGGACTGCAATTTTAGTAGTGACCCTACTCACTAAAATTAACATATCTCAATCAATTTAAATCCAAATTAGTCCAACTTCAAAGATTGCTAACTTGATTTAGGACAGAAGACAAGTGATATTTCACGCATTTCGAGGCAGATGATAATAATAATTAACTCTTTAATCATGTTAAAATCTACTGTTCCCGCAACAGTGCATACATGTTCATTAAAACAACCATATCTAGAGCCTACGAAATCCGATTTACGCAAACTCAGATCCTATGGTTTCCATATTTAATGGGGAATAAAATCCATGTAAATAATTCGTCTTAAACAATTTAAACAGTGCCGAATTTATTTACTAAACAGATCTGCGAAATCAAATGCGATAAAAACTTTCGCGACCTTAACGAACCCAAGTCGTCCTCGGTTTTTCGAATCATATTCGAAACCGTCGACCTAAGTCTCTGATACCACTTGAAGGATATGGAAATTATCCTCAAGCGCATCACGGAAGCGTGACCGTCGTATCGGATACGACGAAGAACGACTAGTCGCACTAGTTGTTCGGTGCAGCGGAATTTAAAATTTTTTATTCGATGAAACCACATGATCCGAGAACCATTCTCAGATCGTTTCATCTATAACCACAACAAGTATAATGCAATACATCTTGAAGTGTGGTTGATCGAGTCTCTAAGAGAAGAGACCTCCTGTCTCAAGTCCGATCGTCGGCGAGACTGCTTGCGAGCGCGGGGATGAATCGCGTTGTCCTCGCAATCCAAGGAGTTGATCCAAGCGTGGTTGCTCCTGATCTCGTCGACGAGATCGAACGTCTCCTTCGTGGGCGTGGCACACCAAGAAGACGGAGAACCGAAGAACGTCGAAGCGGCGGCGCGGTGGCGATGGCGTCGACGATTCCCTCCTCTAGGGTTTGGTGGTCGGCCACCAATTAAAGGGAGAGAAGGTAGACGTTTACCAAGAGAGAGAGAGAGAGAGAGCTCCAATATTGCATGTAAAGAGAGAGCATGGTATGCCTCTCTATTTATAGGGTTTTGGGATCCATGGATCTCAATCCATGTGACATGTAAAATCAATGGATGAGATTGATTTATGTCAATCCAATGGTCAAGATTGTTTTTGGTAAAACCAACAAATTTGGATTAAAATATATTTGACAAAATAAAATATAAATTAGTCCTAAATCAAAACAATAAATAAGGAGAGAATGTACATGGAGATTTCATCTCCATGCACATTCCATGTGGATGGCCACACATTCCTATTAGGAATGGTGTGCCGCCCATACCTTCCATGGAGAGAGCAATCTCATGGAAATCCATGAGATTGCATATCTCCTTGAAAATCTCCTTTATTTATCTCCAACAACTTTTATTGGCTTTTATTCTTCAAAAATAATTCACAATTATATTTGAGAATATTGCAATCTTGCCATGGAAAAATTGTGAATCATATTCACAACCCAAAACAACATATAATTTACATTGTCAAGTAATTACACAATGTGTATCCAATACACATAATAATTAATCAACACATATAAATTATAATTAGCTCTCTCTAATACATTATAAATCACATTTATAATATATAATGAATAATTGGATATTTCTATCCACATTATTCTTATCCACATTAATTAAATCACATTTAATTATATTGGATAATTTCTTCATACATCAAGATGATTAAATCACATTTAATCATGATTTCTTCAATGCTTAGATCTTATGGAATTATCCTTGAACCCTTCAAGAATAATGCAATCTCTCCGCAGATACTTGGAGATAAGGACAGGGCGATTGTAATGTTCCACGTATAGTGACATGGATATTGAGATCATATCTCAAATCCAGATCGCGGGCCTCCCATAGATGCTTGATTAAATCAAGACCGTAAATCTAATCTTCTCATTGTATCTGAATCACATTCAGATCAATGTCCAACACTTGGACCAAGATCAGATCACTTCTCTACCGAGAGGAGTCACTAAAATCCAGACACGTTTCATCACTCCCTAGGAATGGAAGCGTCATGGTTATACAATCATTTATGATCACATCACCCGCAAATATTCCTAACACCTGTACATCCTGCATACTGGAAGACTCGGACTAAACCCGAAGTATCGGATCAACTTTATACTGTCTACTTCATGGTTTTATCAGTAAGTTTCTCATTCGATCATTGGGAGTTGGTATCAATCATACACTTTCCAAAAGCGTATATTATACCTACGTCTTGATCATTAGTAAAAGTATATATCAAACCTACAAATTCAGTCAAGCTTCCAAAGCGAGACGACCATGCGCATGGAATTTGATTCTTTCCAATATCTCATGAGTGAGCTCATGTCTTCCGATTCAATAACTGAACCTGTATGATCAATTTGAGAGATCGTATTACTCATATGCCCTTATATGCACACCAGCGCGCCGGTGTATAGACCTTGATTAGGTCATCAACCTATTGGTCTGCCAAATGTACACACTCAGACATATAGTAACACATCTGTCTCCGGTCAAAGGATGCGTGCCTATATCATGACAGCATACGATATAGGACTTTGGTTATCTCGATCTCGTTAAGTCAACCCTTTGACCTAACTAATCTGACACCTCCGAATCTCTATTCCTATGCAGAGGACCTGCATCAAGAGGTCGGTCAGATATCAGCCTTTAGGAATAAGGATTGCCATCTCCTACTCAGGATGGAGATGATATCTTAACAATCATTTGACGGTGCTTGATGAGTCCTCAATCTAACTCTTTAGATATTCATCCAAGCACCAGCCTCTATGATTCAATAGTTGAATCAACAGCTGTATGATTATTAAGATGGCCATGGTACATAACCCTAATTGTATTAAGGGACCTATTATGCAAATTATTCATTCTTCATTTCAGATCAGGGAATGATATGTGCAATAACATTTATTGCATAATGGCTCGCCATGGGCTCGCATTTCCAACAGTTATTTGTCCATTTGACGGCACCTGAGTTGGGGTCTTTTGCTACCTTTGCAGAGACCCGGGAGATGGCCAGCATTAAGGGACGCACCGATGAGCAACCTCAGGGTTCAACATATGTACTTGATCAGGGCGCCATAAACAACACACTTCTATCCTCCCTAGAGATCATGCAGAGACAAATTAGAGACCAGGGAGAATCCATGGCAGAGGTGTGCTGAGAGATTGCGCAGATGCGAGCTAACAGAGGAGAGCCTCAAAGACCAGCCGGTGGAGACATACTAGCAGCTGAAGGAGGAGACAGATGATCAAAGGATCCACAGGAGCCAGTCAAACCCGCACGGACGATGAGACAATTGCACAACCCTGGTGCAACCCTCTCCCATTGCTGGATCCAACTTCTGGAGATTCTGGGTGACTTCAAGCTTCGCCGCCAGATGATTCAGTTACTGCCCAAATTCCATGGCGTAGCCACCGCGAAGCCGCATCTACATGTCCAAAAGTTCGAGATATTCTACAGTATAGTCCATGATAGATTTGTGGATGAGGATACAATCAAGATGATGGCCTTCCCTTTCTCCTTGATCAAAAGAGCATCCTACTGGCTGAAACATTTGGGGAGATATGTCACTACTTGGGAGCAACTCCAGACCGAGTACTTGCACAAGTACTATCCACTCGGTCGGACCAACGCAGCTAGAGCTTTAATAAAAAACTTCACTATGATCCCAAATGAGTAGTTCTACAAGGCTTGGGATTGAGTTAGAGAGCTCATCGATCGATGTCCACATCACGAGATTTCCAATCCCAACCTAGTACAGAGCCTCTTTTGTGGGCTGGCACCAGAGTTGCATGGGCTTGTGAATGCCTCATATAGTGGATCCTATTTTGCCAAGGATGAGGACCAAGTCTGGGCCATCTACAAGGAGATGGCAGAAAACTATACGGTGATGTCTCAGACTCGGGTTTACACATAGGGGAAGCCCCTCCCACATGTCGTGTCCTATTAGAGGATAGCACGGGTCAATGCAGGTCCTTTGACTTCATTAGCAGCAGCATCACAAGTAGAGTCATCTGCACCTGACATGGGAATTATTAGTAAGAAGTTGGACCGCATTGAGATTATAGAGAAGAAGTAGTGCCAGGGTCTCACCCAGATAGATTAGTTAGCACATACGCTTAGTGACCTTAAGACCCATATCATGTGTCTCTAGGAGGCACAGACATCTCCACGACCTCGTCTCAGGTCACGAGCTGATCACAGCAGTAGTAGCTCTTCCCAACCTTGTACCTACTGCCAGGTCCACCACATTCACGCAGAACCGGTCCAGCTGCAGCAACACTATTCTCAGCCACCACCCTCTTAAGACACTCAGATGGTGGTGTATCAGTTGGATCAGCCCCTAGCAGTTCTTCCCCCTTCTCCTTACAAGCAGGAGCCATTGATGGAAGTCAATGGGATCTGGTACGATCGACACCAATAGCTTCTCGGGATCTGACGCGATCATCCCGAATTCAGATGGTCTATTAGAGGCACCTCGTCCTAGCAACAGCTTCCAGCTCAGAGCGGACAGAGTAGCTAGCACCAGCACCAGCCCCATTACTCCCAGCCATCCCAGCAGTACCAGCAGGGTCCTCGTCCCTACCCTCAGGGATAGTAGTGGAGGCAACCACAATAGTTTTAGCAGTATTCTCAGCCTTCCCCTCATCACTACCAGCAGAGTCAGCCTCATTTTCAGAAGGCAATCCGTTCGGTTCTCATGAACCTGTGTATGAGAACCCATCCCTTAATGATCTCACCCGCCTACTCTCAGACTAGTAGGCATCCTTCCAGCAGGAGATGGACGAGTTTCAGCTGGAGATGGACAAGTTCCGACTGGAGATGAGGGACATAATCAAGGGAAAAGCTGCCGTACCCGCTCAGATTGAACTGAACTCGAACAATCTGAAGAGGAAGTCTGAGCAGGTATAGTTTACAAAGACTACCACTCCTAGTGATTCCTTGGGTGATATTTCTTCCTACATATTTGATGTTTATTTTGTGACACTTAGGAGTGGTAGGATGTCAGCCGGCGGTACCTCATCTGAGCGACGACCACATGGAGATCTAAGAGTGCTAGACGAGGAGGATAGCAGTGTTGAGGCTGCTCATGATATTAATGACAGTGGTGCTGAAGCCACCAAGGATGATGATCCAGCTGACAGTACTGAGGTCGTCGTAACTCCAGATACAGCCAGTGGTACTAACGCCACCATTGTACCAGTTGCTAAGCCAGAGTGCAGTACTGATGCCGCAAAGACAGACGTCGTGGGTGATACTGATGCCACCATTTCTACTTTTGTATGCTACCTTCTCATGTATCCCAGGAGAGTCCTAGAAAAATTCAAAAAAATAGAAAAATGGAGAAGACCAAAAATATGAATAAAGTAAAGTTTTCTATATCTTCTTCAAGTCCATATGTGTTTCATGATGATGTTAACATGGACTCTATTCCTTCACAAACACAGAAGCCTATTCCTGACCCTCTATCTGAGGAGGGTCCATCTATCCCCTTCCCTAAGGCACTCAGTTTGGCAAAGTGGAATAAAAAAGAAAACCCAAAAAAGACACAACAACTAGAGTTCAGCTAGAAAATGGTCGACAGATTCCAGATTCAGCTAACTCTACAGGAGACACTTGAGCATATCCCTCTCTTCCAAAAGAACTTGAGAGAGAAGACCACCATCCGCAGGAAGAGAAGGAACCACAGTGTAGAGATCCATGTGCTCACTTGTGCCACATGCTTTGCCATCCAGAATTGATTTCCAGCCAAGAGGTTGGTTGCAGCAGCTCCATATGTCAGATTCATATTCATGAGCAGTGGTTCAATCGGACTCTATTAAACAGTGGCTCTTCCATCAACCTTCTTTCGACAGCCTTACTCGATTGATTCAAGTTTGGACCTCTTCCACAGAGCATGACAATCCTTCAGTTTGTTGATAGATATGTCAAGAGGCCGAAGGGGATGTTGAATGATGTAGTTATCACAATTCAGGGGCATGTCATGGACTTTGTGGCATTGGATATGGAGATACTTGAGTCTGTGACGGATAACCCCCATCATACTAGGATGTCCATTCTTGGCCATAGATAAGACGGTGTATGATCATGATAGTGGGAAGGTATACTTTTGCATCGAGGGCGAAAGTGTAAAAATAGAGACGATCGAGGAGACCGGAGCGTGAGATTCAGCCTGCTCTGAGCAGTCTAGCGATATAGAGCAGATGACAGATGCAGAGCGAGATGACCACCAGGAGTGTGATTTTGTGATCAAAAATGATAAAGCAGTTTGGTCCGATCTCGTTTCACGAGCTCTTGTTGCACCCTTAGAGACTACATATTTACACATTCCAGCATATGAGAGTTTGGATAGCACACTCTTGGTATAGAACACATTTGAGACTAATGATCACAGGCAGGATAACAAAGCAGAGTATATTTCACGTTCCTCTAATTCAGATCCCTTAGATTCGTACATTAATTGGGCTAAGTTTGATGATTATTTGCCGTGTTTGTTTCCCACAGAGCCAACATCTAGGGCAGACATTGCGCCAGCACAGATTACAGAAATACCAGCAGGGTCGTCTTTGCCATATTTGCACATACAGCAAGAGTTCTCCCACGTAAATTTGGTTGCCTTCACGTAGACATTTCAAAAGCCAGATTCGTCAGCTCCCAGTTGTCCAGAAATCGAGCCCTTGCCACAGTCGATGAAGTAAATATTCCATTCGGGTGAGCCAGAGATGTACCCAGACATTATTTCAGTGGATCTGACTGGAGAGCAAGAATCTCGTTTGATGGAGGTTCTTGAAAAGAATCGCAAGGCGATTGGATGGAGAGTATCTGATCTCTAGGGGATAAGTCTAACCTTATGCTCCCACCATATCTATCTCAAAGAGGATGCCAAGCCATCGCATGAGCTCTAGTGACGGGTGAACCCGAACCTTCGAGAGGTGGTTATGAAAGAGATATCAAAATGGTGGAGCACTGATTTTATCTACCCCATCTCTGACTCCAAGTGGGTTAGTCCATTACATGTGGTGTCCAAGAAGACGGACATCACTATAGTTGTGAGCGAGTCTAGAGAGGAGATAGATACCCAGGTACCCACTTCTTGGAGGGTCTGTGTGGACTACAGACAATTTAATCAGGCCACCATTCCCATTGCCATTTATTAATCATACTATCGAAAGGCTAGACGAGAAGAGTCATTACTGCTTTCTAGATAGGTACTCCAGCTATAATCAGGCGACCATAGCGCCCGAAGACTAGGAGAAAATGACATTCACCTATCCGTTCGCGGCATATACTTTCATACGGATGCCCTTTGGTCTATGTAATGCCCCGGCTACATTCCAAAGGTGCATGTTGTCCATCTTGTCGGACATGGTGGGTGATTGCTGAGAGGTCTTCATGGATGATTTTCTCGGTCTACGGTGATGGGTTTGATGCTTGTCTTGACTGCCTAGACCACGTACTTCAGCACTGTATCAAGGTCCATCTTGTCTTATCTTGGGAGAAGAGCCACTTTATGGTGAATCAGTGGACAAAACTTGGCCATATCATCTCCAACAAGGGCATAGAGGTCGATCCGGCTAAGATGGATATCATCAAGAAACTCAATCCACCATCCAATTTACGATAGTTGTGGTCTTTTATGGGGCATGTCGGTTTCTACCGATGATTTATTCAAGATTTCAGTTATATTGCCCAACCGCTTACTGTCTGCTGACGAAAGACACCGAGTTAATTGTAGATGATAAGTGTCTAGCATCATTTGAGACTCTCAAGGGATTAGTTGTTGAGGCTCTTGTCCTTCAACCGCCTGAATGGTCTCTCCCATTCGAGATCTGACGCATGCTTTTGATTTTGCCATAGGGTTGTGCTAGGATAGAGGACGGATGGATTGCCTTATGCCATCCACTACGCTAGTCGTACTTTGGATACCGCCCAGTAGAACTATACTGTCATAGAGAAGGAGATGCTAGTCGTAGTCTTTTCTTTAGATAAGTTCAGATCTTATATTCTTGGATCCAGAGAGAGAATTTTTACAGATCATACTGCCTTCCGGTACATTATGGAAAAGAAGGATGCCAAAGACAAACTGACCAGATGGATCCTTCTACTCCATGAGTTCAACATTGAGATTAAGGATAAGCCTGGAGTCAAGAATGTGGTGGCGGATCACATCTCCCGATTAGAGAACCTTGAGGATCGCAATCCTTATTATCGCCTCACTTCCATGGTACGTTGACATTGTGAACTATCTTATCGTCAAGAAAGTTCCGCAAGGTTGGTCCAGACAGCGATTTGAGACTTTCCTTGCGAAGGTCAAGTCGTACCATTAGGAGGATCCCATCCTTTATCATGAAGGAGGGGATAGCATCTGGTGTCGGTGCATTCCTTAGGAGGAACACCATAAAGTCCTCACATACTACCACAAGCTTGAGGTAGGAGGACATCATTCTGGGAGGAGGACAACACAGAAAGTGCTCCAATCCGGCCTATGGTGGCCTACCCTCTTCAAGGATTCTGATGAATTTGTGAAGAGGTGTACTGACTGTCAGAGGATGGGCACCTGTGGACAGTGTGATATGATGCCAATGCAACCCATTCACTTCTGTGAGGTTTTTTATGCACGGGGCATTGATTTCATGGTTCCATTCCCTAAGAGTCAGGGATTCGAATATATTCTGCTTGTTGTGGATTATGTGAGTCGTTGGGTTGAGGCCATTCCCGCCTGAACCGCAGATACTAAGACTGTTTGTCTATTTTTAAGGAAGAATATTATTTCACGGTTTGGGGTTCCTAGAGTGTTGATATTAGATAGGAAGACTCACTTTATCAACAACATGGGAGGGCCATTGCTAACAAGTTCAACATTGACCATCGAGTTGCCACTCCATATCACCCTCAGGCCAATGGTCTTGCTGAATTATCGAACAGGGAAATCAAGACTATATTGCAGAAGGTCGTCTGCCCAGACCGAAAGTATTGGTCATAGCTTTTGGACTCGGTCTTGTGGGCCTATCATACTTCCTTCAAGATATCTTTTTGTACATCTCCCTTTCGTCTTGTTAATGGCAAGCCATACCATTGACCTATGGAGATCAAGCACAAACACTATGGGCAGTCATAGAGTTATTACTGGATCCCAAGAGCATAGGAGATCAGAGGAAAGTAGAGGTGGCAGCCTTGGAGGAGCTTAGAGATACATCCTTTTCGAGTAGCCAACAGTATAAGGAGAGAATGAAGATATGGCATGATTCTCATATCAACCACAAACAGTTTGAGCCAAACCAGAGAGTATGATTATTTGATGCCAAGTTGAGATTATTTCCAGGGAAGTTGCAAAGCAAATGGAAGGCGTCATACTTGGACCAAAAGGTACACGACAATGGTAGCATTGATATATCTGAATTGTCATCAGATTCCACCTTTCGAGTTAACGGTCAGCGCCTGAAGCCATATCTAGATCACTATCCGTTGATCGTTGACATTACCCCTATTCATTTTGCATGAGATGTGGTCTTTGACTCACATCATTTGCATCTCATGCCTGAGTTTCACTTTTTCTCCCGCAACCGTATAGATCTGGTTGTCCATATCATTCATTCATTCTTTAGTCTAACACCTCATCTCCATCTTGTGATTATGTTATACTTAGGGTGTACTTTACCCAAAGTATGGGGGATTCTTTTTACTTATATTCTGATGCCTGTACTTAGGGATATTTTACCCTAAGTATAGGGGAGGTAGATCCTATACATTCTGACCCTTGATTTTTCCCTTGTGTACAGACTTCTATACTTAGGATTACTTGATCCTAAGTATAGGGGGATCACCAACTTCTATTCATTACATTCTTTTACTCATCATTGTAGTATAGCTTGTTTGTTCACTTCCCAATACTCAGCACGAGTTATGTCTTCTTCATTGCTCTCCGATCAGTCTGAGGACATCGTTCGAGCTAAGTATAAGGAGGTGTCATATATATTCTATATATACTTTAGACATAACTCGTACTTTGTATGAGTGTGTTTATAAACAAAATGGCTAAAAATCACAACTAAAAATCCACAAAAAATTAAAATACTTCCTACATATAAAATTCTTTCTTGCACATACATGTTTGTAAATAGCTATTTATAAAAAAACTATTTTTATACAAATGTTTGTATAAATGTTTTGATTGTAAAATGCTTGTAAATATTTTTGTATAAAAATTATGTATATAGTAAAAAAATTGAAAAATGTTTGAAAAATAAAAGTTTGCAAAATTTTGTTTGTAAATGTCTGTAAATACTTTGCAAAACTTTCCTCTCTCCCTTGCATTCAAACGTTTTCAAAAAATTTGCATGTTTTGAAAATTACATCAAAAAGTGTTTTGTACTCACATTTAAACTAGTCTGGAATTAAATTGGAAAATGGAGCTTGATTAAGACCTTAATCCACCTAACTTTCAACCTCATAGGATATGGGGTTAAGACTTTTTAGGTCCAATAGTGATTTAATCCTTTGAGTCCACTAGTCTATATTCACATGTCATCTTGATGACCCTAAGTACAACACTTAACAACACATACATGACTCTCACAAAAAATGGCTTTACTTGGACCAGCACCTTACACATAGCTCCACACGGATGAGGTAGTGAGGAGGCAAAATCTTTTGACTTGGGGTAGCATATGAGGGTAGTACTTCTAGGCGGAACCTCTTGTCTTCCTTTAGGGATGGATGTGCACCTCAACTTGGTCTAACGACGTCGATGTCTAAAGACAGGAGTGTGGGTTGCAATAATGCTTCAAAAGAGGGATAGTCTACATGCTCAATAAGAAAAACTCCTTATGTATATGTTGCACCATGTAGATATGTTGTACATATGCACGTCAAAAAAGTGTGCAAAATCAAGAAAAAAACTCCCAAAGAGTGGATAGGCCTGATTGAAAATAAAATGCATGCCGGAGTGTATATAGTCAAATAAAGCAAAGCTTATGTATTACACCTTATCATCTCATGAAGCTTGCAGTGGGAGACTTAATTATAGTAGTTAGGCTCCTAGGTATACGTGGCTACACTGGTCACGGTCCATTCTCTTCTTTTCCCTCTTCTTGCGCTAGTTGTACTTAGAAGGGAATACCCCGCTCCTCGAGGAAAGAGCTGCTAGACTGAAGAATTAGAGTTACCTTGTTGAGGGAGGTTGTTTCTTTGTCATTTCTGAGGTGGGGAGCTACACATCACTTACACAGTACAAGGAAAGATGCATAGTCATTAGAGTTTGTGTGTGTAGACTTGTTCTGATCTGGACTCTTGAGGAGCCTTGACCATAGAATGGTGGAACTTGGAGGTTGTTGAGTTTTAAACCTATATCTCAAAAGATAAGTTTAATAATCAACCTTGATTCTTTTTCTTTTCTCTCTCTTTTCACTTCTTTTTCAAATAAGTGTTTGCTAAGGGACTAGTAAACGTAAAGTATAGGGGGTGATGAATCCATGATTCTCAATATTTATTCTTTTATTTTAGCTCTTTTTATTAGAAAAGCATCACGTAAAATTCCTGTAAATACAATAATTTAGCAATTTGCATGCTCGTGTTAATGATGCATATTTAGCATGCATTCTTGGTAAAAAAGGAGAAGAAAAAGAATGGTGTACTTAGAATAAATACAGAGTGACCCAAACCCCAAGAGAAGGTCAAGCCTTGACCTAATCGCAAAAACAAATAAGTAGAGAGAGATAGGGTTCACTATGTGTTGTGTATACTACCTATATTTGTACATATTTATTTTTGACAAAATAGAATAAAATTATTATTTTTATACCCTTGTACATATTTCTAGAAATCATATAAAATAGGATAAAAATCAGAAAACTAAATAAAAATAAAAATAAGTCCTCCATTCATCGTATAAAAGACATGTGTATATAGTACATCCTCTATTTATTATATACCCTTATTAATTTATATAAAATAAAAATTAATTTATACTCCTAAAATTTTGTTGTAAAAAAATAAAATATAAAATAAATGTATTTTTGTACAAATAATAAAATAAAAATACTTGTACATAATACATAGGTATATCATACTTGTATATAATACTATATATTATATATACATTAATTTATTTTATATATACATTTTTTATTTTATATACTTTTTATTTTTAACTCAGTTGCTATTTTTTATTGAATTTGTAATAATTTTGTATATTCCTTTTTTCTAATTGGTCCAGGAGGGTTGTTGACTCCGGTCAACGCCTCCTTCTAGCCGGGTCAAACCCGACTCTCACTCGCCGGACCGTTTTCTCCTTATTTTCTCACCCGATTCAGGCTGTCTCATGCCCCGATTCTTCTCCTGAGCATTCTCCTAGGATATGTAATCCCCAGAGATCCCTAGGAAGACACGGATATTCCTAGGGTTGCACTCTTGGTCTTGGTCCTTCCAGCCCCTAGAGCATCCTATAAAAACTTCTCTTCCGTCCCCAAGCACCGTAGCTAATCCTCATCCCATATCGACCCTTAGCCACCTCCAACTGAGTGACAGTTGTCTGGAGTGCCATTTGGAGCTCGGTTTGGTGCAACAGCGGCACAGCTCGACCTTCGTGGTTGGACCTCCACCGCGA
The DNA here is from genome assembly GCA_037367405.1 of Ottelia alismoides. Classification (NCBI taxonomy): domain Eukaryota; kingdom Viridiplantae; phylum Streptophyta; class Magnoliopsida; order Alismatales; family Hydrocharitaceae; genus Ottelia; species Ottelia alismoides. The sequence goes on along the minus strand of JAZKJV010001328.1, from coordinate 335,445 downwards.
GCAGCCTTCCCATCCGTTGTAATGTGGTCGAGGCCATTACCCTGGCACCCATCTTCGCCTGACCTTGCTAAGCACATCAGTAGCTTCATTTATCGCTTATTTCCTTCACATTTATCCTGTTGACTAATCCTTTCATTCCATCTCAATCGTCGTTCACTTACTCTGACCAACTGGTCAACTCCCCGTTCCCTACATCTATATGCTCTGATCTACGCAAGATCACACTCCGCACCTTCTCACACAACCTAACCACCCTGAGACTCGACCATCGGGTCGAGATTAGGCTCAGACCTCCATCTCACGCCTTCGATGGAGGTCGACAACCACCCTTATCTCGAAGCAATAACCAGGATCAGCGCATAGCCTCGATCCCTCTCTTTCCCTTGCAGGTCTGCAAGCGCGTCTGGAGGCATTCTGGAGCCCCTGCTGCTCAGGTAGAGCATATCCAGGAGTAGCTTCACCACCATCTCCATCCAACCATTGTCACCTCCATCAAGGCCGTCCATCGGAAGCGGAGTACCCCAGCTACACTGCATGACACTTTGGTGACCTCATCAGAACAGTGGATCGCCTTCACTGGTCGATCGAAGTTCACCCGAGTGGGTGTTCTTCCAGACCCGCCTTCAGCCGTTGAATGATCACGCCTCTGACAGATTCCATCACGTCATCCGTCAGAGCAGCTTTTGGGGTCGTTGGATCAGACCCTCCGGAAAATCTGACACGCACGTATCCAATAGATCAGATCCGTTAGATCGGCTTTTCGGGGAATGATCAGAGTTGTCAGATCATCACACGCTATGCGCGTGCCCCAAGGGGTATATTTCCATCTTATCCTAGCGTATCTTGATATTTAGCTTTAGTCCTTAAATAAAAATAGTTTAACTTTTACAGTTTGGACCTTGTAGTTATTGATATTTACTATAGTCTTGTTTAGTTGAACTCGCATGCACCCCCGCGTGTTCTTTGGGTTATTTGCGGAGTCATCTATGAACTTCTCTGTTGTTATGAACTGAATGATGAGTTTTTTCGTAGTTGCATTTATACCCCTATGAGCCTGGTTCACGTATTGCGTGTCTGATTGCTTGGATTTTTTGCAACTTAGGCCATGTACTTCTTACTTGTGTTATTGCTTGGCCCGGTACTTAGTATTAATTTCTTTTAGGTCCCTATAAATTGTGCATAATTACATCTTGTGTTTTGGACTTAATAATTATGAAATTAATCCTAAAATTTATCTAAAAATTACCATCAACTCATGTGGGTGTGTAGTATTTAGTGTGATTTTGAGGATTAATTTCTTTGCATTTGTTATTTTTAAAAAACCAAAACCCTATAAAAAGTGTCCTGCCTATTTTTGAAAATCCATAAAATTCGAAAATGACTTAAAAATTCTACAAAAATTTCATGTTAGTGTGTTTTTATGTGTTTTGTCTGTAGTAGCAATTTTATTTGGAAATCCCTTATAAAAACCCTAAAAAGTGTAAAAGACCGAAAAACTTATAAAAATTATATAAAATTCAAGAAAAATAAAAAAATCATTTTAGTTCCTGGTTGTAGGTTTTTATATCTGTTTTGTCATAAAATTGCTCCCCAGGATTTTAGGGCATCTTAGTTATATTTAATTTGCAATTTAATCATGGTTGTGCACTGTTTGCCCTTTTAGTCATTGTTTGATTTTTATAAAATTATAAAAACATTTGCAAAACCCCAGAAAATTACCAAAAACACTTAAAACCTTAAAAATCCAAAAATATTTTTATCTTAATTTTATGAGCATTTTTAGCAATAAAGAAAAATCCAAAAAGATGATTGTATTGCCTTGTATTCATAATTGTTGAGATCGTTTCCTTATTAAAAATTAAATATTTGCAAAATTAAAAACCACCAAAAATATATGTTGTTCATTTCTGATATTTGACTACTTCGTAGCTTTTCTCATGTTCCTTGACCCTGGTTGTTATACCATGTAAAATAAATAGCGAAACTACTTACATTATGCTTGATTGTTTGATCTTTCTTTGAGTGGTTTATTTTTCTTGATTGAGCTCGACTCGTCGATGAGGGTCACAATGACCTTGTTATTTCTTGATACTTAATCCAAGTTGGTGGGTCGCTCACCAAACACCAGATGAAGAGATGAGTCCGGAATTAGGGTTAATTCCAGACAGATATTAATGGAGTACTTGATATGACATGAAATTAATCTCCATCCACAATGGGCAAATGTGGGGACAAAAGCGATCTCAGTCTATTAGATAAGAAGACGAGGAGTTTGGAGAGTGGTTCGCAAAATCCGAACCATGCTCTCAGGAATCGCCTTGAATTATTGAAGATGTCAAATTCATGGAATCTATGTGGATGTTGACAGGGTCTTGACTAAACCATCCATGAATCAACATCTTGGGATAGAAGCGGAATAGATGATGTGCATGGAGCACAGTGATAAACATGAGGATGAAATAAAGAGGAGATAGGAACAAGGCTCAAAGCGAGAAAAATACAAAGAAATGAATATAGAAGATATGAAAATGGTACAAGTGTGCAAGACTGATCTTTGACCTAAATCTCAAACAAACACAATGCAAGGGGTTCAACGACTCGACCTAACGAAGTCGTAAGAGTTTGGTTATTTTTATCTTTTCAATTTTATTATTATTCAGGTAAAATTTCTGCAAGCCCATAGAGGGTAACCTAAAGGATAGTGAGTACTGCTAGAAAATTGTTTTGTACTTCTCACTTACTTTGTAACCTGTTGTTGAGGCAGAATTTTAGAGATGGAAAATATTAATGATAAAAAGGTTATCGTTGTTTTTCCCAAAATCCTGTGACAACAAAAAAATATTTTTTTTTAATTTTTGCTACTTATTAGCCTGTATAGCGGACAGGGACGAACTCAGGGAGGCTACAGTTCCCGACGGTTATTCAATTAATCAGAAACTAATTAAAAGAAAACAGGAATCTACAAGACAACTATCCTTGGTTTTTGTGATTTTTTTAATCTCTTATTTTTTTTATTTTCTACTTTTAATTTTTTAGTGATTTCGATTTTGCAATTTTTTAATTTTCAGAAATAACACGAAGCAATATTCACAAGATCAAGAATAAGCATACCAACTCTTTTTGTAATTTTTCACTTTGTCAAAAACGATCGGTAAAATCCAAAAAAAATTGGGTTTTAAAAGTTTTGAAATGTTTTTTTGAATTTTTGTGGAATTTTCAGATGTATTTGTATTTTCTAAAAATCAAACAGTGAGATAATGTGAAAATGTGCACAGCCTGGAGTAATTTACAACTTAAAAATATTTTAATGCCCAAAACTCCTGACAATTATTTTTAAGACAAACTAGAAGCAATTATCTACAAACGGGAACTGAACTCAAAATTTTTGGATTTTTGCAGAATTTTCTATGATTTTTAGAATATTTTTAATATTTTTCAAATTTTTTAGGTTTTATAAATAACTAATGCGTCAAAATTGGTCAGAAATTAAAAGACAATGAAATACAACTACTCTAATTTTTTGGAATTTTTGTAACAATATTTGAATTTTTATGAATTTTGGAATTTCAAACAGGGAAAAATGTCATGTTTTTGATTTTTTAATAATAATAAATGGTGACAAAATGCAACGAAAATTTTATGCTAACAAGACAATCACTTCAGGAGCACGGCATAATTTTTGCAAAATTTTTGGATCCCAAACAACATATATTTCATTCAAAGAGAGCAAGCAAATTATTGTTCTGCAGTATAGGGACTAAAATGTAAATAAGTTCTGTCTTTGCATCAAATAAATAATTGAAATAAAGTGCAGTAGAGAAATTGCAATTTTACCAATATATCATGTGCTTGACATGTACTTGAATCTGGCAAGGACGTTTTTGCAATTTCCAAAATTTTCAGGGCTTCTTCGATATTTTCCCAATTAAATATTCATCAGAACTCTAGGGTTCCCTGTGTGTCGCTTTGGGCACAAGTCAAAGGGAGGCAACAAGAGGGGGTCGCCGCCGCGTGGCGTGGCCGAAGGCGTGGACGCGTGGGATCCCACGCGGTAGTGCCGGGCGGAGGTGAAGCGGCAAGAGGCTATGACGGGCGGTGGAGGGTGCTGCAGTGCACGTCTTCGCGGTGGGGGGTAACACGCCACCCTCGTGCGGCGGAGGTGCTGCTGGCGGCTGAGGCGGCGGTGGACAACTCCGCTCACAACGGTCTTAAGGCGATGGAGGGTGCGGCCGATGGGAGCGGGTGCGGTGATTCGCGGATGACGGAGCCGGGGGCGCGCGCGGGCCGGGTGGCGCGGTCGCGGTGGCCGTGGACTAGGGTTGGGCATTGGGTTGGGCCGGCCCGACCCGGCCCAAAACCCGACCCGTATAACCCGACCCAAACCCGAACTCGAAATTTAATGGGCGGGCCGTGGGCCCTAAAATGAACCCATATTGATTATCGGGCCGGGTTTGGGCCTGAGAAGGCCCAAACCCGTTTGCCCGATAGCCCGACCCTTTCTAAAGCTAGTATATTCATATCTACTACAGTGTAATTATATCAATTATATTCATGTTCATTCCAAATACCATGTTCTAACTTTAATATCCTTATTCGAGTGTAGATTAAATGCTTAGACACATTAATAATCATATCCATTAGTGGATTGAGGATATTATTACATTAATATACAAGATTATTACATTAATATGCAAGAATGGAATCTGTGTCCTCAAGTGTTACAGTATGTACAACTGTAAGTAACCAATCTGTATTGGGTCATAGTAATAGAATATGTAATGGTGAATTGAATGATGGTTTAAGTCGCCATATTTTTACCATATTTGTATTTCCAACATACAACTAATGTTAAAATCACAAAATAGTTAGCATGCTTTATAGTTTTAAACATGCACACATGCATAAGAAACAACCACACAAATGCAAGAAGAATGTAAGACATGATATTGGTATACATAAGTGTTAAATTGGGCCGGCCCGACCCGAACCCGACCCATTTTGTTTGGGTCGGGTTTGGGCTTGGGCCTAATTTTTGAAAACAAAATGGGCCTAGGCCTGACCCGTTAGCCCATATTCTAAAATGGGCTTGGGCCGGGCCAAGGCAAACCCGGCCCGAACCCGGCCCATGCCCAACCCTACCGTGGACGGTCTGGAGGCTGGGAGCTTCAGAGTCGAAGTGGTGGGCGGCGGGGGGTGGCGACCCCGCGACCTAGGCAATTTTTTTATTATTTTTTTAAATATTTTTGTAATTTTATTTTGTATGTAAACAGGAAACAAAAATAAATAAAAAAACTTTTTTAAAATTTTTTTAAATTCGAAAAAAAATATGAAAAGATAGGGATAAAGAAATTCTCTTTTTTTATTTTTTTTATTTTTATATGATCCTGCAAAACAAACATTAGAGAACAAAAAGAAACAAATTTTTTCTATTTATTTACAAATCGGAATATGAACGAGGATTCGACGAAAGTGGAGGATTCGAATCCGATCTCCGGCCACCGTACGCGACCGCAGTTGAGAGATCGTGGATGATAGAATAGAACGCGTGGAGATCGAGAAAGTGAGATGAAAAATCGAGTCGGTGGCGGATCACATCGAGATGGATTTTTTTAAGATCTAGAGAAATAAAAATGCCAACGAGATAAGAAAATGCGATGAACTAAACTACGATTAAACTAAGATAAAAAAAGAAAAATGTGGATCTCACCTTAGAAGCGGAAAAGGACTGTGATCACCTCGACAAGGCCTACTCGCTGTCACCGGACGGCTTAGAGGTTGGGCAACTTTCTCGACGAAATTGTTCTCTCGGAGATCGGGCTCCTCTCTCTAAAGATTGATCAAGTTGGAATGAGGGAGAATGAGCCATATAAATAGAAAAGATGGAAAGAAATTTGATTTTTGAATTTTTTTTGGATAGGGAGATGAGAGATTGAAATGAATTTTTGAACTTTTTTTGGTGGAAGAGATAAGATGGATTCAAGAATTGAAATGAGATAAAGATAAATAGATAAAATTATTTAATTTTTTTGAATTTTCGTCACTTTGTTTATTGGAATTAAAAAAATGATATTTTTTTAATTTTTTTTATGATGGTTAATTAAAAATAGCAACTATATACATATACTATATACATATATGACATTATATAGAAGGGTAAATAAGGAAATTAGCTTCTTTTCTCTTTTTGTTTTATTTTTTTATTTTTTATTTTTATTTTAAATATATACAAATACAATATTTACAAAATACATGTGAAAATTTCACAAACCACCCCAGAAAATCGACTTTTCAACCGTAACTCTAAAAATTATAAATCATAGTCATTTTGAAGATAATTTAATTTAGAATCCAATGGAAGTGATATTAGTTCAATTTGAGTTCATATGGAGCCGGAATTGATCTTTCAATTAGTGCTTAGTGGCTTTTTCCAAGTGTCGCTACTTTTATTCTGTACATGATTTAATTGTGCAATCATTTTTATCAATTAGGACACATTTTTATTTACAATTTTGGTTTTGAAAGTTATTTGATTTGGGGTCAATTAAGGCACAAATAAATTAGTGTTATTTTTATACAGATATACACAAAATAAGTGAGAAATATTTACAACAACACACACATTTTTTTTGATTTTCTGCTTAAGAACCCTTATCTCCCCCTACTTTATTCCTGGTCGATTAGGTCAAGTCTTGACCTTCTCTCGGGGTTCGGGTCAGCCAGTATACAGTCTTCCTCTTTTTTTTCTTTTTTTATTTGTCCTTTCCTTCTTTATTTATTTATTTTAGGTTAAAGTAAGTAAGAAGTGTACAATATTTACACAGATGCAAGTTAGTAAGAATATGGAGTTAGTGTTATATGCAGGTGCTTTATAAGGGATTTTAAGCTAAAATAAATGAATAAAGATGACGAATCGCAGATTCATCACCCCCCTATGCTTTACCTTTGCTAGTCCCTTAGCAAACACTTATTTGAAAGAATAAGTGAAGAAAAAGAAAAAGAAATGGAAAATAAAGAAAGTATTGAGTATTAAACTTATCTTCATAAAATTGTAGTTTGGAGCTCTGTGGGACCTTTAGATTATTAGTGTGTCGGAACTTCTGTGAGACTTAGAATTTTAAAATCAACAGCCTTCAAGTTCTACACATCATTGTCACAGTTTCGGCTCAGAAGTCATCTTAGATCGATCCTCTTCCCAAAGCATACCCTATGAACATTAAACAATCGACTCATGTGTGTGAAAGGTTTTAGCTCTTCCCATCTAGAATGTCGTACTACCATGCAAATCTCCTCTCCAATAACTCATCCTCGGGGAGTCAGGTATTTCCTTCTAAGGTCTGTCGTGCTGTGTTCACAATCGAATTGGGGGATAAGTTAGAAGAATGAGAAAAGAACTGGAGGGTGTCCAGTGTAGTCACCTCTCCTTGTGAAGCTGGCCAGTGTAGCCGAGTCTCCACCAAGATCTGCAGGTTTCTTGAAGCTTGGACCTTTTTGGTCAGATATTTATTTGGTAGTGGCTTCTTTGTATTTGGATTTTTGGTGGTTCTGCTTGGATCTTGTTGTGCCCCTACAGATATAGAAACTTTTTTTGTACATGTTTTGGGGTCTTAGAAAAAATTGTGCCCAGCCGGCCATCCCTTTTCCGAAGCTTTATTTCAACCCGTACTCCGATCTTTATATTTCCACGTTATCAGAAAAGAAACTCACACAGTCTTCCAACATCTCGTCTGAGTTGAGCTAAGTGCATAGTGCGGGAGTACAAATTAATTTCCTATTCCAGAGTTGTACCCAGAATGAAGAGACCAGGTTAGACACAAAGAGTCAAACGCTGCACATTGTCATGTGGAACTCAAAGAATTAAGTCAAAGACCTGAAACTTCTAAAATCCTATTTCTCGGTGAAGTTCCTCTGAGAGTAAGTTGGATTAAGGTCCAACTAAGCTCCATTCTTCAATTTTATTCCAGACATAGTTTAAATATCAATACTATCCTGAAAAATGCACATGCAAATGCAACATATGAACAACGTAGAGAGTTTTTTTTTTGAAGAGGAATGATGCACATGTGAAAAGAACATTTTAAAAAAAAAGCAATTTTCTAATTTTGAACTTTTTATGAATTTTTGGAGGAAAAATGCAGATATGAAAGAAAGGTTTTTTTGCAATTTTTTATAGACTTTTGGTTTTGTAGTTTTTTCTAAGGAAAAAGGGTTAGTAAAATATATACAAGTATATACAAGACTTTTTTGTTGTTTTTTTGTTTTTTTTGTTTTTTTTTGTTTTTTTACACACGTGGATTTTAAAAAATTATACACATAACCCCCCAAATAAATGTATTTAAAAGTACGAGTTATGTCTAAAGTATATATACAATATATAGGACACCCCCCCCCGTACTTAGCTCGAACTATGTCCTCATAGTGATCAGAGAGCGACAAAGGAAGACATAACTCGTGCTAAGTATAGAAAGGTGAAAAGACTCCTATGCTACAACGACTCAAAGAAAAGATAAAAAAGATGAGAAGTTGGTGATCCCCCCATACTTAGGATCAAGTAATCCTAAGTATAGTAGAATGTACAAAGGGGAAAACCGATGACGAGAATGTACAGACTCAAAAAGACACAATATGAACAACATCACCCCCCCCCCATACTTAGGGTAAAGTATCCCTAAGTATAGGCAACAATACCAAGGGTGATAAACATGATGAATATGAACAACACAAATCCTTCACCCCCCTATACTTAGGATAAATCACATCCTAAGTATAGCATATATACACACACGGAAAAGGGGTGAATTATAAAACGGGTGAAGAAAGAGTGAAACGAAAGGATATACAAGAGGAATGGATGTACAAATGTTAAGAAGGTCGAAAACGAACCTTCTTGCGAGACCGCTGAGGTATGGATTTGACAAGGTGTAGGTCGATATTGGGATCATCATTAGAAATAAACTGAGTAGGATCGACCAAGAATGTATCCTCAGCGGTTTCAGATTGTGCAGGCCTAAACCGGTTATTAGAAGTAGTGTGGTCATGTCCTGCCTAGGAAGTCTTGCAAACCTCAAAGTAAAATGGCTCATAATCATTATCAGAAAAAGTAGGATCAATTTCAGCCTGGCGAGCCTCTATCGGATCATCATCTTTATCAAAAGGCTCAAATTTCTTTATAAAAGCAATCAAATCAAATTTGGCCTGATCGGTCTCATCTGAATCAAGGTGAATAGGAACGGACTCATCAGTGAAAGTACTCGAGTTATTTCTGTCCTGTCTAGTCTCAGAGCCTGCCTTCTGCTCTAGGGTGTCTATCGTGTAAATCCCGTGGATGTCATCAATGCATCGCCACATACCAGAAGAGGGAACTCCAAGGTCTATGCTTTCTGAGTCCTCCTCCTTGAAGAGGAATTCGTGGGTCTCAGTATCATCCATCATATAGCAAAAATCTCTGGTAGTATCATCATGGTCAAAGTCCTTAGGGTTGGCTAACACGGGCGGGCTCTCATGGGATGCGGGTCTCTGGACGGTAGTGGGTGTAGTGATTAACACATCGCTCCCTACATCAGAACGGAAGCGAATCTCTCCTGAACCATAATCAATAATGGCTCCCGCAGAGGCGAGGAAAGGCCGTCCCAGGATGATTGGAGGGTGTTCCACAGGGATGTAGGACTCCGTGGGCATTACAACAAAATCCGAAGTAAAATTCATGTCCTGAATGAGAATGACAGCATTTTCTAGAATACCCTTCGGCCTCTTGATAGATCCATCAGCAAATTGAACTATCATCCTGGTTTTCTTGAGAGGCCCGAGATGAAGAGATTGTACCATAGAGAAGGGTATTATATTGATTGACGAACCGTCGTCGAGGAGAGTGTTATCACAAGAATATTCAGATATGGAGCAACTCACAAGAGGAGTGGTCGTGTTCCCTTTCTTAAAATATGGACGGTGAGAGATGGCGTAGGTAGTGGCCATGGTCAAGATGTGATGCTCAGATCTTCTCCTTCGCTTTCTCTACTTGTGTTGAGGAGTAGATAAATCTGTCATGGCCTACTGAAGTGGGGCTTTAATGATCTTATGAAGGGTGGCCACCACTTCGAGTTTAGTCAGCATTTTTTTGAATTTTTGGACCTCATCCATATAAGGGAGGAGGTCGGAATCAGCATATACACGAGGATTACCAAGAGCAATCTGTACAGTGGCATCCTCGGGGTCAAGGTTGGGACATGGCTGTATGGGTAAATGATTGCGCATTTGGGTCCTCTCCTCACAAAATGAATCAACAACGTGTCTCTCGAATTCTTTTTGGTTTTTTGAAAATTTTCCATTTTTTTGTATTTTGGGTGATTTCAACCTTCATGATTATCCTCAAGTGAATCAATATCCTCAAATAGTGGAGCAGCGTTCTGACTCTCATTCATGTTAAATAGATAGGAAATCCTCAAATTCATATGCTCCATCATCTGGTTCAATGTCGTAAGTGTGGAAACCATGAAAGGTGACTCCAAAATCCCAGGATCGGGTGGGTTGAATGAGGGTGGGTGAGAATCAAAGTCCTCCGACTCCTGAAATAATGGGTTAGGCGGATATGCACAAACATCAGGAGGAAGATCCTCCTGGAAAAGGGAAGGTGGATCGTCTGGAGAGTACGAGGTATCTGCAAAGATTGGGTTAAAATAACTCCAGTCGGCCATCTTTGAAACAAAGATGAGAGAGCACGAGGGTCAAGTCAAAAGCTATGGAGAAAAAGGCGCAAATGCACATAAGGATCTAGTATGCACACAAGCAATCAAACACAATACAAACCCCCAATTCACCAACTCAACGTAATGTGAAGACCGTGAAGGTTCGATCTCTTAATCTTGTCTGTTTTAGAGTTAGGTGATAATCACAAAGTTGTACAAACACTTAGGTTGAATTATGGGATTTGGGCACTAACCTTAGTGTGTACGCAAGCAAGTTAAAACGAATACAATGAGGGGGTTACTCTCCCCACAACAATGATTTTTCCTTATGTTTATTTTAGGGTCGAGTTTTCTTTAGCAGTCCCAAATTTTAGGCAATTGTCACTTCGTTAAAATATTTTCAAAGAATCACCTACCGAGTGTCCAATTTCCTTTTTAACTTATGTGAGTGAAAACAATGAAGGAGATCAGAAATGCCAATGCACGATTAAAAATGATGATGCATGCAGGGGTTAGAGATGCATACCTTGTCGCCAGCACTCTACATGCAAGTGATCTGCGCAGAATTTAAATACAGAAAAATAAACTATCTTGTATGATGCAAGTGAACCGTCCTAGATGATAACTTCTATTAACGGGCAAGGACAAGTTAATTTGACTAAGTCCAAATTACGCTCTACTCTATAGGTACAGAAATTCTTGTTTAGGGTGTTTGGACCTAATTAATTACCTGGCTCAAGCAAATTAATTAAAGCAATCAATAGGTGGCTCTCAAAATCCGCGGAAAACAAAGAAAAATAAAAGCGATGAAAACAAAACCGGTGAGGTCCCCCAAGTGCACCAGCACTTGGCGAAACAGACCCCGCAACAAATGAATGTTCGTTTACAAGAGTTCTAATGCTAGAAAAAAAAATCTCTCTCTCTCTCTTTTCTTTTCTCTTTTTTCGTCTCCTTCACTTCTTCTTCTCCTCAACTCACGCTATCCTGCGGCTTGGTGAAGAATCAAGCTGCCTCCACATCACTTGGGTGCTTCGGCTCTCCTAGGATTGCCTCCTTTTCTTCGCGGGCCCTCGTAAGAAAAAGAAAAGAGAATGTGTAAGAAACACAATTATCAAATATGAGAAAATGATGAAATGAATGCAGTGGATATGAATAGTGAAGTGAATGGTAAGAATGTAAACAGATATTTACAACCAAGAATAGCAGGTCAAAAGAGAAACCTAACTACCCTCATTGTGCCTCCCCGGCAACGGTGCCATTTTGTTGAGGTGGAATTTCAGAGATGGAAAGTATTAATGATAAAAAGGTTTTCGTTGTTTTTCCCCAAAATCCCGTGATAATAAAAAAATATTTTTTTTAATTTTTGCTACTTATTAACCTGTATAGCGGACAGGGTCGAACTCAGGGAGGCTACAATTCCCGAGGGTTATTCAATTAATCAGACACTAATTAAAAGAAAACAGAAATCTCAAAGGACAACTATCCTTGGTTTCTGTGATTATTTAATCTATTTTTTATTTTCTGATTTTCAAATTTTTAGTGATTTTGATTTTGCAATTTTTTTAAATTTTCAAAAATAACACGAAGCAATATTCACAAGATCAAGAATATGCGCACCAACTCTTTTTGTAATTTTTCACTTTGTCAAAAACGATCAGTAAAATCCAGAAAAATATTTTTAAGTTTTGAAAGTTTTGAATTTTTTTTTAGAATTTTTGTGGAATTTTCAAATGTTTTTTGTATTTTTCTAAAAATCAAACAGTGAGAAAATGTGAAAATGTGCACAGCTTGGAGTAATTTGCAACTTAAAAATATTTTAAGTGCCCAAAACTCCTGACAATTATTTTGAAGACAAACTAGAAGCAATTATCTACAAACAGGAACTGAAATCAAAATTTTTGGATTTTTGCAGAATTTTCTATGATTTTTAGAATATTTTTGATATTTTTCATTTTTTTGGGTTTTATAAATAATTAATGCGTGAAAATTGGTCACAAATTAAAAGACAATGAAATACAACTACTCTAATTTTTTTCGGAATTTTTGGAACAATATTTAAATTTTTATGAATTTTGGAATTTCAAACAGGGAAAAATGACATGTTTTGATTTTTTAATAATAATAAATGATGACAAAATGCAATGAAAATTTTATGCTAAGAAGACAATCACATCAAGAGCTTGGCATAATTTTTGCAAAATTTTTGGATCCCAAATAACATATATTTCATTCAAAGAGAGCAAGCAAATTATTGTTCTGCAGTTCAGGGACTAAAATGTAAAAAAGTTCTGTCTTTGCATTAAATAAATAATAGAAATAAATCACAGGAGAGAAATTGCAATTTTACCAATATATCATGTGCTTGGCATGTGCTTGAATCTGGCAAGGACGTTTTTGCAATTTCCAAAACTTTCAGGGGCTTCTTCGATATTTTCCCAGTTAAATATTCATATGAACTCTAGGGTTCCCTGTGTGTTGCTTTGGGCACAAGTCAAAAGGAGGCAACAAGAGGGGGTCGTCTGGCGCGGTCGAAGGCGTGGACGCGTGGGTTCCCACGCGGTAGTGCCGGGCGGAGGTGAAGCGGCGAGAGGCTACGACGGGCGGTGGAGGGTGCTGCAGCGCACATCTTCGTGGCGAGGGGTAATGCGCCGCACTCGTGCGGCGGAGGTGCTGCTGGCGGCTGAGTTCAGTGGTGGAGAACTCTTCTCACAGCGGTCTTAAGGCGATGGAGGGTACGGCTGGTGGGAGTGGTCGCGGTGACGCACGGACGGCGAAGCCGGGGGCGCGGGCTGGCCGGGCGACGCGGTCGCGGTGGCCGTGGATGGTCTGGAGGCTAGGAGCTTCAGAGGAGGAGTGGTGGGCGGCGGGGGGGTGGCGACCCCACTACCTAGGCAATTATTTTATTATTATTTTTAATTTTTTTTGTAATTTTATTTTGTATGTAAACAGGAAACAAAAATAAATAAATAAACTTTTTTAATTTTTTTAAATCCGAAAAAAAATTGAAAAGAAAGGGATAAAGAAATTCTCTTTTTTATTTTTTTATTGTTATATGATCCTGCAAAACAAACGTTAGAGAACAAAAAGAAACAAATTTTTTTATTTATTTACAAATAAGAATATGAACGGGGATTCGGTGAAAGTGGAGGATTCGAATCCGATCTCCGGCCACCATACGCGGTCAGATTTGAGAGATTGTGAACGATAGAATAGAACGTGTGGAGATCGAGAAAGTGAGATGAAAAATCGAATCGGTGGCGGATCAAATCGAGATGGATTTTTTTAAGATCTAGAGAAATAAAAATGCCAACGAGATAAAAAAATTGCGATGAACTAAACTACAATTAAACTAAGATAAAAAAAAGAAAAATGTGGATCTCACCTTAGGAGCGGAAAAGGACTGTGATCGCCTCGACAGGCCGACTCGCTATCACCGAACGGCTTGGAGGCTGGGCAACTTTCTCGACGAAATTATTCTCTCGGAGATCGGGCTCCTCTCTCTAAAGATTGATCAAGTTGGAATGAGGGAGAATGAGCCATATAAATAGAAAAGATGGAATGAAATTTGATTTTTGAATTTTTTTTGGATAAGGAGATGAGAGATTGAAATGAATTTTTGAATTTTTTTTGGTGGAAGAGATAAGATGGATTCAAGAATTGAAATGAGATCAAGATAAATAAATAAAGGTATTTACAAAATTATCTTTTTTTTGAATTTTCATCACTTTGTTTATTTGAATTAAAAAAATGTTATTTTTTTACTTTTTTTATGATGGTTAATTAAAAATAGCAACTATATACATATACTATATACATATATGACATTATATACAAGGGTAAATAAGGAAATTAGCTTCTTTTCTCTTTTTTGTTTTAATTTTTTTATTTTTTTATTTTAATTTTAAATAATTGGTAAGAATAATTTACAAATATATACAAATACAATATTTACAAAATACATGTGAAAATTGCACAAACCACCCCAGAAAATCGACTTTTCAACCGTAACTACAAAAATTATAAATCACAGCCATTTTGAAGATAATTTTATTTAGAATCCAATTGAAGTGATATTGGTTCAATTTGAGTTCATATGCAGCCAGAATTTATCTTTCAATTAGTGCTTAGTGGCATTTTCCAAGTGTGGCTACTTTTATTCTGTACATGATTTAATTGTGCAATCATTTTTATCAATTAGGACACATTTTTATTTACAACTTTGGTTTTGAAAGTTATTTGATTTGGGGTCAATTAAGGCACAAATAAATTAGTGTTAGTTTTATACAGATATACACAAAATAAGTGAGAAATATTTACAACAACACACGCATTTTTTTGATTTTCTGCTTAAGGACCCTTATCTCCCCCTACTTTATTCCTGGTCGATCAGGTCAAGTTTTGACCTTCTCTCTGGGTTTGGGTCAGCCTGTATACAATCTTCCTCTTTTTTTCCTTTTTTTTCCTTTCCTTCTTTATTTATTTATTTTAGGTTAAAATTAGTAAGAAATGTACAATATTTACACAGATGCAAGTTAGTAAGAATATGGAGTTAGTGTTATATGCAGGTGTTTTATAAGGGATTTTGAGCTAAAATAAATGAATAAAGATGACGAATCACAGATTCATCACCTGTAGCATGTACTTTTAAAAGAATCCTTGATATTGGGCATGGACCCACTACTCAGCCAAAGAATAGAGGAGGAAGCTAATAGATGAAACCGATGCGTCCCCCTTGTAGGTTACTCAGACGTAGAATGATGAGACAAACACCCTCGTGAAGGGGTGGCCTCAACACTTCAGTCTAAGTCTGCAAATAGACAAAGTTGTATTCACCCACGTACGATAAACGCTCCAATACTTCATGAATCCAGTCAACAACAAGGCAATACCCAGGTTGGGATTTTATCTCTATATCCTAGGTTCGTGCTTTACTCTGTCTGGAGTGTACTTGAAAACAATGCAGGCTTTATGAACCCAATACAATGAAGTATACTACGAATTTTATTTATGGTCAAAGTTTTGCTAGCAAACCCCTTATTTTAATTTTTTATTATTTAGTTTTTTTAGTATTTTTTATGACAATAATCGTCAAACATTTTTCTATTTTTATTAAAACTTAAGTGAACAAAAATAGAGCAAGATAGAAGAAAGCAATGCAAGTTGATACTAGGATAGAAATCTCACTATTGTATGAGAATGATGGATGCTCAGTAAGAAGACTCACAGTGCTTCCCAGCTCTCTCCATACATGATGCAAGAAAGAAATTTAAATTAACTACATGCGGTATGTAAGCTGGTAAAATTGCCTTAAGCACGAATTTTATTAATGTAAAGCACATATTAGTTTTACTAAGGTCCAAACGTATCGAAGACTATAGGTGCATGCAAATATTAGGGATTCAGACCTAAGTTATTCGATCAAGCAATCCTAAAAATGAAAGAAAGGCGGAAAACTCAAATCACAGGAAATAAATAGAAACAAGTGGGAAAATAGGGAGAATAAAAGTGAGAAAGTAATGGAAACTGCGAGAACAACGAGTGGGTCCCAAGTGAACATACACTTGGTAAAATAGTCATGCAAGAGTCTAAATGTTCAAGTCCTTGTATTAATACAATAATAATAATAAGATTCACTCTCTCATAAAAATAAAAATAAAAACTATATCATGCTACTCTGGTCTCTCTCCTTGTCTTCTTCCTGCTCTCTCCTAGCAAGTCACAAAGAAAGAGTTGTTCACCATGTAGCTCAGGTGCACCGACTCTCCTGAGAAAGCCACCTTCGCTTCACAGTCCCTCGCAAAGAAGTCAACAAAAAGATCGATCAGAATAGATAAAAAATTATTTATAAAGAGGAAATAAAAATAGGAAATAAGATAACTAGCATGTACAAAATCATATCTTATATGTTGCTCCCAGGCAACAAAGCTATTTTGTTGAGCAAGAGATCGTCGAGGTTCCTCGTGTCCGATCTTGGAGGGTCTCGGTGTCTGATAAGTTGAATCTAGCAATCATTGTATTGATGCCTCTCTCAGCTCTCAAAATCAAATAATCCACTCAAACAAACAATCAACCCATGATATAGACTAGACAATGTAGAATGGATGGTGAAATTTATTATACCCTACAAATAAATGTGTATAAAAAGCAAGTGTAGGGGTTGAACCACTGAGAGCACATGGGGTGAGTATAATTATTATTAATTAATAAAAACTAATGCTAATTATTGTTGTATTTTTCTATTTTTATTTTTATGGGTTTTTAATTATATTTAATTACTGTATTTTTAATTATTTTATATTTTTAATTTTCTATTTTTTATTTTTAATTCCTTTTTATGTTTTGTAAGTTTTTAATTTATTTTATATTTTTAAAGATATAATATAAACCTATATATAATGATGATAATATAGATATTATAAATAATATATAACATATAATATATATAGATATGTATAAAGGAACTATCCTTTTTATTTTTTTAAGGTTTTTAATGTATTGTATATATTTATGAGTAATAATAACAATTAGTGTATAATTATTATAGGATATATATATATGATATATAGGGTTTTACAATTTTAGATATATATATAGTCAAAATTCAGAAAAAAATGTTTTTATGTTTTTAATATTTTACTCTATTTTTTGAATTATTTACGTAATTTGTGCTATTTTTTATGCATTTTTATGTATTAATATATCAGGACAAAGAATATAACAAATAAGACGAATAGATTTGGATTTTGTAAATAAATATTAAGTCTAAAAATTCCAAAAACTGTTTTTAATATATACTATATAATATAAAGAAAAATATAGAATAAAAACTATTTTTAATTTTTAAGGATTTTTTATTGATTTTTATGGTCTTTTTAGGTTTTTGTAATTTTAAGTTTTAGTTTCATATTTTTATAATTTTTGGTCTGAAGGTTATATATACTAATATACTAATACTATTTTTTGGAATTTTTAAAAGCAGTTTTGTATTCTTTGGATTTTAATATGCAAATAATAAATATATAGCTCCTATTTGATTTTTATAAATGGAAAAATGCAATAAAATGCCAAAATAAAATGTGGGCACATAAAAATATGCTTTAAGGCATCTCCTATATTTTTCCCAACAATTACATCACACATGAGCTATTTAATCAAAATAAAAATGCAAGAAATAAAATACCTGCATGGTAGGGGTATATTTGCAATAAAAATAAACTACAGGTATTGCATGCAATTTCCCCCAAAATTTTTATTCTTAATTTACAAATTTAAAGATCAAAACTAAATAACTAAAGTCTTGAGGGCCTCAATGCAAAAAGTACAGCCTCACGTAGCGCAACATGTGAGGTGCAAGGACTTATTTGTAAAAATCAGGAAGTGTATGGAGCCATATGCAAATATTACAAAAATATTTAAAATATTTAATATATTTACACGGCTACTTATGAAATACTAAAAGTAGTGCGGTTTCTGTGAAAATTACCTACTAAGTGTCATCGAATGGTGCTCAACGTGTCACGTGGTTCACTTGAATATGATCGATGGCAGGGAGGTGAGCAAGGGTTCGGCCTTATCCAAGAACCATATTAGATATGGTCCAGGCTCTTGATTTGATGACTCTCGAGGGTTCACAAAGAACACCGTAAGAACACAGCTTAGGTAATCTTTGATCTGTCATTTCTCCTCCGTCCGTCCTTCATTTTCTTCCCTGACTATCCCAGCACATTGTTGGGACTATACCGCATATGTAGGTCCTCTCTAGATGGTTCCAGCTCCCAACGATAGGGACCTAGTTCTCTCGTTGTTTAGAGAAGCATGGAGGTCTGATATGCATTCGATTCCTCGCTCTTGGAGGCACCCATGCTACTGCACCAATAAAGAAATGAACAGGGGCTCGAGGCGAAGCGACTCGACCCTACTTGAAACTAATTTGCACAAGATGAGATGGAGAGCTCCGAGCGACGATGGAGGATGAAGCATGATTCTCCTTGATTTGTGCGAAATCAAGGGTGTATTGATGGGTGGTTTACAAAGAAAGTGATGCGTAACGAAGGGGGAGTGAAATGGCGAGTCGAGAACAAGTGAAGCACATGGAATTGGATCTAGAGCTGAAATCTCCAACCAACTAAAATCGCTAAATAAAATTAACCTGCTAAACTAAAGGCTAAATTAAGATAAGAAAATAAAAATACGTGAAGTAAAACCAAATTTTACATCTCATATTGGAGGAGCCCTAGTGAGGCCTTAGATCACCTTCCTCCACCTCTTGTCCACGCTGACAACGCCTAGAGACTCAAGATGTCACCACGAGCTTCAATAGTGGGTATCCTATTAGGGTTACAAGGGTAAAACGAGATTCAAAGAAAAAAATGGGGCATGGAGAATTATTTAAAGATAGAAAATAGGCATGTTTTGAGGCATGATGGACTAAAGGAAATGAAGGGTTGGTGGAGCCTATGGCTCCAACGTGTGTTAGGGTTATAGGAACTAGAGATTGGGAGGAGCTTGAGGAAGCAAAGCATATGGAGGAAGGAGATAAAATTGTGAAAAGTCATAGGATCACAAAATTTTTGATAAAGAAGGCGGGTGGATTGTACAGTTGACCTGCTGGGTCAACAAAGAATGGGCTCTGGTTTTCCCACGTGGACCAACTAGAAAAAGGAAAAGCAAAAGTCCCTTTTTAATTAGTTAACAAATAATAAATGATTTTATTAAATAAAATTTAAAACATGAAAAGTGTTTCTTATTATATTTACTATTTTATGGGTATTTTTGTTTATTTTTACAACACTATTTATTAGATGCTAATATTTACATATATATACATGGGTATATATACACATGTATTTGAGGTATTTTATTTTTATTTGTATTCTATATTTTATTATTATATACACATATTTTAAATTATAATATATTAAAAATATATATTTGTATATTTTTATTTTTATTTTTTGATTTTATTTATTTACCTAAATAAATAGGGGTTTGTATATTATAAGTATAATATACTTATAAATTATATTACTTTATTTATATTACGGGAAAAAGGAGCCTACCTCGGCGGGTGCAGGTAACTCCCTACACCCGGCCTAATTTTTCATTATTTTTTTATTTTTTTGAAATGAAACCTTGAGGAATTTAGATCACCATATATCACCATGTTGTCATTACGAATTTAACTTAATTCGAGACTTCTATCATCTCCATCAAGACTACCAAATTTTAACGGTCTCAGAATTGTTGAAATCGACCATGTATAGATGAACGTGTTAGGAATGTTTGTTTTGCATGAAACTTGAAACACATATTCCCCTTAACATATTAAGTAAATCCCCTCAACTTTTAATTCAAAAAAATAAAAAAAATAGTCGAAAAATGGGGTGGGTGCAGGGAGTTTCCTACACCCCAAGGTGCAGGCTCCCTGCCCCCTTATATTAATGCATTTTTATATGCATTTATTTTATGTTTATGTTTCTAATGTGTTTAAAATAATATTTACAAGCACTTTAAGAATAAAAGAAAGATAAATAGAGAATGAATATATTGAATAAAATATATATGTTCATAATATAATAGGAACCAAAAGCCAACTTTTGCATCTGAGCTTTATTTTTAATGAAACACCTTTATTAGATAGATAACTAAATTTTATGAATAATAAAGGTATGTTTGGTCAATTTTGAGTCAGTATGGAGGATATAGATGTTTTTAAAGTTTTGTTTGCGACTTTTTATTCTATGTGTCCCGGGTGCACAATGCATTATTTTTATGTGCAGTTATTTTGTATTTTCTTTATATTTTCATGCACAAGTTTCATGTTGAGGATTTTATTATTTAAGATGTAAAAATGGAAAAACAATAAGGTCCAAAACGCTATCTATTGATGAATAGAGTTAGGGTTTTTAATGTATTTTCTATATAGTTTAATTGCCCTAGCTCCCCCTACTTCATTCCTTGCCGACCAAGCCAATATTGACTTGATCTCAGGGTCTAAGGTCATTCATTGTCTTTAACACTTCATTTTCTTTTCTTTTCTTTCCTTTATTCTTTTATTTCATAATTAAATACATATATTTATATAATATTTTAGATAACAATTTATGAGTGTTATTTTATACAAATTAATGTTATATACATGCATTTAACTAGGGATTTGAGGTCAAAATGGAAGAATAAAGGTCATGAAATGGAGATTCATTAGAGGGTGACTGAGCGAGGGTGTGATTCTGTGAAAATCGATGGATCACGACTAACACGCAAGCGGTCTCAAATCGGTGAGAGAATATGTGGGTACGTGTGAAGAAAGTGCATATATGAAAAAGAAACGGAGATTAGCATTATTGGAGACGGTAAACATGGAAGAACTCATATGAACCACAGTCCCGGGGGTGAGTTCCAAGACTCTTGTTCTTTTCTTGACAATTATCGGCTCAAGAAACAAAGCTCAAGCAGTGGCTAGGCACTACAGCACGGCGGGGAAGACGTGGATCTCGCTAGAGATTGATCTCTATCGTGGCTTGCCTTCACCGAGATTCCCTGTCATAGAACGAAGGAAGAATCTAGGAGGTTGGCTCGCAAAGTGACAGATCCCCTTTTCGATTGTTGGAATTGGATTTTTGGTCGAAGAATAATGGTGGTTGCATGAGTTTTTTGGGATGGTTTCAACCACCGAAGGGGAGAACATGTGAAGGCAAACATAATAGATGGAGATTACGCAAGGGAGAGGGTGATGAGAGGAAGAAATATGTGTCGGAGGTTGGTAATTTGGGCATATGAGGAGGTGGCGAGAAGTTGGAGAAGGAGGGTAGCCATTAATGGATTTGTCTCTCGGGAAGAGGAGGTTAGAAGTAGGAGATAACCTCCTAACCATCTTATTACAATCTAAGGGACTAAGTTGGCGACAAAGGAAGGACCGTGATGCACTTGATTATAAGATTGAGGGTTAGAAATGAGAGCGAGAAAGACATAATTACGCTTGTTTGATCTGATTAATCAAACGATCCAAATAAATGGGTGGGGCTCAATTAAGAGTTGGTGAGGTATCATGTGTTGATTGGGCCACATCACCAACTGAAAAAAGAATCGAAAATACAATATAAATTAGATAAAAATAGTTAGAAACAAAATTAGAAAAACAAATCAACATGAAATTTGTAGATCATGTAGAACTTCAAATAAGGATAAGTAATATATACACTATATTATTTTTGTAAGTATTTTTAATTAATTATATGTTTATTTTATTGTATTATGTTTTTGCTATTTTAAATAATAAATAATATACATATTATTATAGACTGTATTATCTTGATTTTTAAAAATTAGAAAATGCATAAAATAATAGCGTAATAGATATGAGTATGTACAACTTATTATTTAAAAACAATAGTTATTATTTTTTTACAAGATAATTATTAATTAGAGTAATTGAGGGTTAATTAATTGGATTTGTTTAAGATAGAAAGATAATAAATATATATTAAAATGATAAATTAAGGATATATCAGTTACCCAACATTTAAGAGTGAATGAATACATTGGTTGACGTAAGTAAACAGTGTCATTACCCTTAAGAAATTGTGCCAACTGAAAAATATTTTCATTCAGTCTAACCACAAGGCTCGATTGGTTGATCAGAATAAACACTTTGGCTAGAAGGTTGACCAAGGGATGACAATGGTCGATTGGCCATCAAATATGATTATTTGGCTGACGATATATGTCAGTTGGAAATTCAATCAACTGCTTTTCTGATTTTGAAAATAATTTAAACTAGAGGTGTATGTTATGCATGTGTATGAGGCTTCATAATGCAAATCTTACAAATAAGTCAGGAATCTTTGATCTTCATTTCATCATTACCTTTTATCATCAAAACTCCATGTCAATGCATCCCCATCAGCTTGAGCATACAACTTTAGCAGCTTAAGTAGATCTAACTGATCATCATCATAATTTTCTGCATCAAATTCATTAGCTTTCTGCCTACATAATTATGAGTTATTGCAATAAAATCTTTGTCATCATTAAAGCTATCCGTGTATGCATGTAAATACTAGCAGTTTCCTCATTGATAACGAGAAAAATATTTTAGAGTGTTTAACAAAAAAGATATGAAGTGTAGTACATGCTAAAAACTTTTACATGAAAACATCTCCTCATTATGAAAAACCAAACTTTGGTCTCTTTAATCTCATACATGGGAATCTATTCTTAATTTCTGGAACATCTTTCTTAATATTTCCATTCTCTTTTTGTGAAGAAATCTTTTCTTTGAGTAAATCATCAATAGTCTTCTTCAACCTATCAAATTCTTTTTCATAATGTTATTGAATCCAAACTACAAACCAATATAGAAAATTATCAAAATGGTTTAATCAAGTGGGGACATGAAATTAAATTAGTTCAACCAAATAGTGAGATCATCTTCTTATAAATCGTATTAAATAGAATCGGTATGGGAAAAGTGGTTG
Organism: Ottelia alismoides; assembly: GCA_037367405.1. Classification (NCBI taxonomy): domain Eukaryota; kingdom Viridiplantae; phylum Streptophyta; class Magnoliopsida; order Alismatales; family Hydrocharitaceae; genus Ottelia; species Ottelia alismoides. The sequence continues at coordinate 312,290 of JAZKJV010001328.1, read as the reverse complement.
AATCAGTTGACGAAACCAGGCTAAATAAAATCATGTGTAAAATGCACATTCAAATATAACTAAATTAATTATTTTAATCAATAAACTACTGATATAAACATGTTCACAAATATCAATAAATACAGAGAAAAAGTTAACATTTTCCAACTGTAAATATCAACATACAAATATTTTCTTTGAAAATTAATAAGTGCATATATGTTTATCTACATATGTTATAATTACATATATTTACAAAAACAACCACATGTACACAAACAAACATGAATAAACAAAATATATAAAGACAAATACACTACATGTGCAATATCTATGTAGACACATTTATGATGTAACACGTACTTTTGCATACAACTCTTAGAAATGCATGCATAATGTAAATATCTTGCATCCCATAGATAATAATTTGGCATATGCAATATCATGTATTATAAATATATACATATTTAATACTTGAATTACATACTTTAGGTGTTTATAATAGAATAATAATATTAAGGATCGTTTCTTTACAATAAGTAGTTGTGTTTGATTTGTTCAGTAATTTTTATTAGATTCCAAATCTCTTGGGCCCATCCCCTTGCCAATATTACTATTTCTGAATGAAATTAGTTTTGAATTTTGATTCAATTTCGGTTGAACCTACTTGAAATGCATTCTAGATACCAAAATTAACCAGCGGTTTGATCCAAAAATTCGATATTTAAATTGAACTGGCAAAAATCGAATAACCGAACTCGCCAAGGTCTGGTTTGCTTGTTGAAGCGATCGGACCAATGATTTAGTCCAGTTTTAATAACATTGATTTTTCATGTTTCTTTGCTTGTATAAAAAAACTTGAAAAACTCTGTAAAGCTCGTCGCATGACATATCTTTGTCTTTATCATCTGAATCAAGAATGCTTATAAATCTTAGGCATGCACTTTAGGTGTCATTATCACTATCAAAAGTGTTGCCCCAAAGCGGTTTAGCATGCCTTCATATTTCCTTTCTTTTCATAATTCTACTCTCATTCTAGCATAGGGAAGTTCTTTTTCATGTGTAATGGCTTCTTGTACTTGAAGTGCTTGGACACTTCCTTCTTCCATCTTATTAGCAAATCTAACTTCCTTGTTCTTGTGGATTTCTTGAATCGTCAATTGACCATTGCAATGTCATTATCTTCCTTATATCATTTAGTTGAATAGCTTTGGATTCTAAATCCTCGTTCATGATATATATTTCCTCTTTTTTGTTAATGAGCTCAGTCTCATAAACAAGAAGATTGCTTAGTAACCATATATGGTCATTATCTTAAAATCGGATGACTTCTCGATTGCTATGGCTTTGTAATCCTACTCAAATGATATTAAGTGCATCACTTTGCCGGTAGCTATCCAAGTACAAAAACTCATTCACAATTTCTGAGCTAGTTTATGATTGACATCAATTGGGAATTTGGTCCTTGATGCTTTCTCCCTTGTTCATTTTAAAGATCTCCTGTTTCCTTGTATGCATACAGAGTCGAAATTCTTTCATTTTGTTGGGACCTTTTTTATCGATTTGGAGACATTCTCGTAACTCATCTTCAGAGATCGCACGTTATAAAACATGATTACCTTTGAAATTATAGTCATATGCGTCCTCTCCTTATTGGTGCATCCTTCATTTTTGGAGTGTTTCTTCATCATGCATTGGACATCAAAATTACCACGCTGCAAGAAGATCATCATCTGTGTTCCATTGTGAGTAGTTGGTACTGCTGAAGTATGGTGGTTGAGTGACGAGATTGTCTTCATTCCTTGATTTAATATTGATCATTACATTTGAATTTGTTACATCAAAAAACTCCAAAGCTCTGATACCAAGTGATATTTATTATAGAATCCTATCAACAAATAAGATCAGTTAAATATGATCCTTGTAATCTCAAGGATCCTCAATACAAACAATACCATAAGCATAAATTTGTGCAATATAAGAGATCAACCACAAATGACATCATTGGTTTTATGATAAAATCCAAATAGGGTAAAAAACCTCGACCATAGTCGTCTTGACTCATGATTTTAACTGACTGAATTTCTTGACCTCATTCCTCTATCGAGCAGCTTTAAATAAGAGTGTGTCTCTTCATCAATCACAACTCATATCAATAAGAAAAGCTCTCTCTTAATCACAAAAAAATGCTAAAATCCATTAGTATCAAACTTATCCTCCGAACTGGAAAAAAGTCTCACACATCTGATTCTGAGTACCCATACAATAATATAACAAACGGAATCCTCCCAGTCTTAGTAAATACGCAGTCCAACATGAAGTAATTTAGAATGATCTTACATATCTATAATGTGAAAGAATAATGGCTCAAAGAGCAACTATACGAAGCTTCTTCTTCCTCTCCCCTCCTGATTAATGGAGTTGAGTATAATTAAAGAATATTTTTGTCATTTAAAATGTGTTTAGAGATTGTAACTATGAATAGTGAATGCAATGAATAACCCTAGATTTCTTAAAACATGAATTTAAAATATTTGTTTCAGACAATTACCTAATATCTAAGAGTGAATGGATACATTGATTAACATAACATTGCCATTTAAATCGAGTACCCTTGACAAAAATAAGTCGGCTAATTTGTTCAATCAGTTGAATCACAAGGCTTAGTTGGTTGGTTCGAATGGCCACTCAACTAGTAGGTTGACGAAGGGATGCCAATGATTGGTTTATACTTCTATAGGATTAGTATATCAATCAAAATAATTAGTTGATTGGAAAGTAGTTAGTCGAATGAAATCCAATCAATTGGTTGAATAATTTTAAGAATCGATTTAAGGTGGAGTTGTATACTATGCATTTGCATGAGGTTTATAATGAAACTATTATAAATTAAAACACTCGTAACCCTTCAATCTTGATCCCTTCTAGATCATCATTACTCGCTACTTTTATCCCTGTTTAATAAGAACTTCCTAATAAATCCTCATTAATTCTGTGTCTTTAAGAATGAACCTATCTGTGTATAATTGACCTATTTTCTAACCCCAATTTATTGTATTTAATTACTAACCTTCTTCCTGATTTTTATATTTTATTAAAAAAACTCCTAAAAATAAGATCAAATATTGTCTATAATTGTTTCTACCTTTAAAAGAAATTAAAAAATAAAAAAAATCTCAAAACCACAAAAGCAGTGTTTTTATATGGATGTTGTGTTCCGAAGAATTGGATTTGCCATCCAAAAATGGACTGGCGGGCAGCTTGTTGCTCATCTCCCAACAGTTTCTTTCTAATATGTCCTGATTTAAGAAATTGCTTTAGATGTTAAAAAAATGTTTATTGTTATATGAGATGTATTTTAGCAAACGCCCGATGTTCAACATAACTGCATATGGAATGCTTACAGGCATTTATTATTTGTTTACTTTTTTCTATTTGGAATGTTTTACGTCAAAATACTCCCAAAAATTCTCCTTTGTACAAATGACCTCTTTCGACTTTTTATCCAACATAAAACTTGCAGATCTCATCAAGATCTACAAGTTTCATGTTTTGACTTTTCCTAATTCAATTTCAAACTAATTCTTTTCGATTTTTTAATTTCCTATTTATTGATTTTTCTGAAGCAGCCACGTGGTGCGCTCTGGGCTGCCCACGTGGCCGCCTCCTCTTCTGCCACCTGACCGTACTTCCTGGTCGTCTGATCACCCTTTTCCCGTCTCAATAACAATCTTCTATCTCTCATATCTTCCCAACCATCAGATCTATCCATTCATTTAATCTCAGTCGCTCTTGTTTGCCCTCATTTCAACCCTAGGATCACCAGTGATATAATATCCCTACGTCCTCCACGTAGCCCATCATTTCCCAACCATCACATCCTGCTCCTAACCCTATCTCCACCTTTCATCTCTGCCTACCCCGTAACCACTCGATCAGCTCCATCGACCGGATCCTAACCCTTCACACACACCCCATTCCCAACCGTCAGATCACTTGATCCAATGGTTTCTGTCGCATCACCTACCTCCAACCTCATCTCAACCCAGTCGTTATGCCTTGCGTCCACCCACCCCCTTCCATTTCTAGCCCTCACCTCCGGCCATCTCTTTGCTCCCTAACGGCCACCCATGTAGTTATTACCTCCGTCTCCCTCACGTTGCCCCCAGCACCCTCACCATCATTCCACGCCATCGATTCCACCATTGCAAACCTACGCCACCTATACCATAACTCCTCCTACAAAAATCCCCTCTCCATCGTTGTCACAATCCGTCCACCATTCCACGGGCGAAGGCCCAGTTTCCCTCACCCCTCTGGTAACAGCGGGAGGGGGTGATTAGCCGAGGTGATGATGACCTCTGCCCCAGTGTTGACCCGTGACCGTCCGGTCATGTCACGATGGCTCCGCCACCGCTGAGCACCTCGCCATGACTGGGCGAGTCGTGCGAAGACTGGATCTTCATCTGAAGCTCATCCCAAGCCACCTCCGACCGTCATTTCTATTCTCCATGTACTTATTCCCTTTAATTTTTCTTCAATTTTCTCTGAATTTCTCACTGTACATGATCATCCTTGTCGCCACCAGAACATTTCCCCACCTTCACTACATCACTACCAACCTCGCCACACACTCCACCCACCCCCTTCTTCCGTCATAATCTCTCCTTCTTTCGCCCCATTTCTCTCCCCTCACGGTAGAGGAAACCACCTGATACACCACCTTCTCCTCTCAATTCAGCTCCCGCCTCACCCCCATTTCAATCACCCGCACTTCACGAACATGCTTCATCTACGACTAACTCGTGCAGGTGTTCAATGGATAGAATGTATGCTCCAATCTCCAGCTTCCTCTCCATTGAGGTGATGTTGGAAGGCACCTATAGCTACCCCAGCGCTTCCATCTCCGTCGACCATCCTCTCCGGGTGGTCACGAAGGTCAACTAACCTTCAACGATGACGGGGGAGCTCAAAGGAGCTCTAGCGGCGGCGTCGGAGCTCCAAATACGCCGCCACTCCCCATGGGAGGAAGAAGTACATGTATCGTTGGATGGCACCTCGCAATGGCCATCCAACGGCCTAGTGATGAATTTCCTATCATCACTCTAAAAATGATTAATTAAGCTCAAACCCTAAAATTCATCTGTATTTTATCAATTATTCTGCATAATTAGCATTCATGCATGTAATAATAAGAATCGCATTTCATCGCTCATAATTGCATCAAATAAGAAGCCAAAAATCTTAGTCCAATTAACCAGTAAAATAGCCTAAATTCCCTGATTTTTATCTAATTCATGATAATTCTAAATGACATGAAACCACCTCCATTATGTACATATTACTAACAAGAATACATGAAAAATAAAGAAAAAATCACTAACACAAATAAGTTGACCAGAAACTCAAAACCTAACTTTAGGATTTCCGAACTAAAACCATGATTTCTTCCTCATCCGGTGTCCGATTTGATCCTGCTCACTTTTGAACTAACGTACATTCAACTACCTTTAAAACAAAACCAAGTTCAAGTGAATCGGAGCTTATATGTGAAAGTTGGGTTTTGGGTCTCTTTTGTATATTTTGTATTTTCGCGATTTTTGACCTATTATTTTATTTACATAATTAACCCATTTTATTGTATTTCTTTTTCATTTATTTTCTTTGATAAAAGTTTTATTAAAAAGTGCAAAAATCCAAATCCAAAATGAACTTGAAATGAAAGAAACTAACTGAGTTCGAGTCTTCACTGACAATTTGTACAAAATTTTTATTTTTTATGTTTTACTTCATTTCTTCCTTTTCTTACTTAATAAAAATACAAAAAAATAGATTGATGTGTAAATATTTATATTTGATTTTATCTTTTTTCCTGATTTTTATCTGATTTTAAAACGATAAAAAATTACAAAACCCTAAAAATATGGTTTTTTTATGTACATAGAGAACCACAAAAAATATCACTTTGTGCAATTGACCGATTTTGATTTTGTTTCCTTCGTGACAGTTATATATCTCGTCGAGACGAGCAACTTTCATGAAGAAAATTTTTCGCTCCGAGGTCTTTTTCTATTTCTTTTTTATTTTTCTTCTTCTTTTATTCTCGATTTTTCTAGGGGTGACACGTGGCAGGTTCTGGAGCTACCACATGGCACCAAATTTAGCATTTACTTTTAGTTTATTTGTAGAAAAATCTAAAAAAATAATAATAATATCCCGCATGTGCAGCGTACGTGCCTCTGCACACACGCCCTGCACGTTTTCTTCCTCCTTCCATTCTCGATCGACCGCCACCCTTCCTCCTCCATCGCGAATCTCAATGTTGTCGTCGTGTATCTCTCTCCTCGCCAATCTGATCACTTCCCCATATCTCTTCTCCGACCACCTTCCTTCTTGGGCCGTCGATCCCCTTCCAAAACCTGTGTCACCCCGTCCTTTGCCAATCTAATCTTCATCCATGATTCCCCCGTCCTAATCCACACCAGCTTCACCTCCGAACTCCGCCGACTAATCCCTCAAATCCAATCATCCCCTCAATCTCGCCCTCACCCTCATCAGCCGCCACATCACTCTCCCTATTTAACTCCCTCATCGGCCATTCTTGATCCCCATCCGTTTATTGCACAGGAGAACGACATCGGTTGTGACAGCCCGATAACCCTTTTCCTCGACGAGATCCGAAGAGAGAGGTTTCGTTACAGCACGCCACCTCCCTCGTGTCTTCTCCTGCTCCGGTGTCGTGTCGTTGAGCCAACGATTATCATGTCCACCAACACCATCACCTTCCACCACCAACGTCCATCACCACCACCCAGCTTCCACCTCCACTTATGCCTCCGTGCCTTCCCAGCAATGCCATCGTCATCGACAACGTAACTCGCTAACACCTTGAACGTCTTCATCAACAACTAGGGGAGCATGCACCTTCATCAACACCCCACCGCCTAGCTGGGTAACTACAGTGCCTCCACGGCTACATCGGCTCCGGCAAGGATTTCCAGCAAGCTTGGCCTTCTCTACTGACTCCTTCAGCTAGAGTAGCTGATCCAGATTGGGCCAAAGAACCGCACGAACACTGCCTTCGATGCCTGAACCCACCTCCCGCCGTCTTCCATAGCAGGTTCACCCCTCCGTTGCACTGCCGGGCGGCAGTTCCAAGACCCCCACCACATGCGTCGCACGTGAGTTTGGGAGGACGTCTCCTCACGTGACCCCACGTACGTGGGGTCAAACATTTGCAAGAACCCCCTGGCAGTTCTTTAAATCACCAGAAGGACCCAAACACCAAGAGTCGCATGCTTTGCATGTTCCTTCTAGGGTAGTTAGTTGAATGCCGACAGGAGCTCCGCCTAATTCCAGATTTAGCCCCGCCAGTCCAGGGACACGTGAGGAGAATGTGTTCAATGGAAATTTTGCATAAACCCCCCTTTAAGGGTAGGTAATAACGCTTACATCCCTATCTCTACATTTTTACTTATTTTATATATTGAAATATTGCATTAAGAACCTTATGTTCCCTCTTTATTTAGAACCTCTATATTGCATCTTTTTATTATTTAAAAATTAGCATGATGTTCCACAATTAATTCCCAATACTATGGCAAATGCTTGATATTTTTTGGTCTATGGTTAATTAGTAATTAATATTTTCAAGGAAAATTGCATATTTTACCCTATTTGTGCTCATAATTCATATTTAGTTAATCGTAACCCAAAAAATGCCAAAAATTTAAGGATAAGAGAATTAATTGTAGTTCACATCATGCCCAAAAGAATTGCATTTGCGTACATGGTTTGCCATATAAAAATCATTTTACATATTTCAATTTTTAATTTTTGATAAGTATTAAATCTCGAATTTTCAAGGTTTAGGATTTTCTGGAATCAATTACCTAGTAAGATCTTGGATAATTTTATTCTTTAAAAATAAATAGGTGTAATATTTATTATAATTAAATATTGAAATTCACACCATTTGCATTCATAAATTCATTAAATATTCATCTTGCATCCGAAAATTTCTAAAAAATTAAAGTGTGTTCATTTCATCATTATTTACACCTCGGCCAAGTTTCATAGTTTTTGGACATCATTTAATTGATATTTATTTTTTAGTCCCTAAAATTGGCCACATTTGCATTTTGCATTCTAAAATTGCATAAAATACAAAAAATATAACATAAACCGTGCACGAACTTTGATATCTAGGTTGTTCCTTTGCCTCCTTGAGTTCGACCTTGGGACTTGCCCAAGTAAAAAAACATAAAATCACGCCGATTAAAATTGAATAAATTAATTGTGGTTATTTTATGACTGATTCTGAATTCCCACCTACAACGAATTGACAAATTTAAATGATAATTCACATCATTTAAAGAGTGCATTTTTGGACTCATCAGATGGCATCGTTGCCGGGAGGCAAATGGCTTAGATTTTGTCTAGAAAAATAGTGCTCTATTTCGACACATTTGATTAGTCTGACCCCCGAACTTGCCACTATATATTTTTCATTTATTTTACAATATTTATTTTCTGTCTTTGTTTGTAATCTTTAATTCACTCTCTTACGCTCTCCCTCTCTTTTTTCGTGCGAGGTACCCGATGTACGAGAAGCAGTTTTCAAAAACTTACGCATCTTCACAGATTTCCGAAAAGCCGCAAACTAAAATTAAGATTGAGTTGAGTCGTGAGAGAGCATAGATTCTAGGATTTATTTTTCTCCAATATTAATTTTTGTAATTAATTGCTCATTTACAACGATGTCTGTTTGGACTCTCGCGATTGTAAAAAGACATTGAACTTTTTCTGTAATGTGTCGTGGCTTGTTTCACTCTCTGGTGAGGGTGGGGCTCGACTTGAGTGGCTCGTAAGTTAGACTTGCACATACGGCTATTAGAGCTTTTAAGATTTTCTGATTGTGCGTGTAGAATATACACTACACTTTAATTTAGACACACATTAGATCGTTCAATTTAGTTAAATTCAACTCAGTCCTTTACGGCTAATAGAACTTTTTATTATGTGTGGTTTTTATCGGCTTGCATTCATCTAGAATAATTTTCAATTATTGTATTGCATCCCACATGGAGATTGTGAGGAATCACTATAAGTCTTCTATATAAGCATACATCATAGTTTTTCGTGTGCATCGTCTTTTTCTGAATTTCTCCCTCTTATTTTGTCACTTAAGATTTAAAGGAAATTGGGACTAGACGGTAGACATGCATTTATGCTCATCTAATTTTTTAGTGATCGCATAATTAAAATTGGAACTGCTAAACAAGGCTAACTTTAATTAACTCATAAATCAATAATTTTTTCAGGAGAGCAACCCCGATCTTGGATTAATTTATCCGTTTGAATGAGCGAGAGATGACACTTAAGGCTAGAGCCCAGCTCCGGAATCTTCGTTCAAACTACTAATTCTATAAAAACAATTAGCTACTTCTCAATGAAATCTACAGGTAGCCAGTAAATGGTTCAAATTTCCTTAGCAGAGTGAGCGTTTTAAAGGACACTGTGTAAGGCTCCATCCTTAAGTAATACAGGTAGTCATTTTACGGTCCGTACATACACCCATGTTGGTTGAAAGTGGATGCAACTAGTCGTAAGAATTCGAGCCAGTCTATAAGAAAATTTCCGGTACCTAATAGCTCGCTAATTATTTTCCAAGATTGATTTATCACCAACTAAAATTGAAAAGATAAATTGTCGAATTCTTGCAACTTCATTGTGTGAGTTGGTGAAATTAGGGCTTGTATTGCATTTACATTGGTGTGCGTGAACTGAATTCGAAGATAAAAACCGTACACTTGTGCCATCACTCTCCTTGATTTAAAAAATTGGTTTCTTCTAATGAATATCATGTGCACTTGCACCGAGGTCAACCATGTCAATTCATCATCAACCTCCTTTGACAAAGATGAGACAATGGTCCGGGTACCTATCTGATTTATACTATGAAAATGAATTTTTCTCAGTCAGACCCAAAGCATCTAAACCTTCTTCTATCAAGAATCTTCCAACATTCTCAAGAGACTTTACCCCGTGGACTAATCTGGTCCAATCTTCGAATTCAAACCATTTTACGATGATCTTTCAACTGGTTTATCTACTTCTACATATATCTCATCTCCCTCGACCTTTCCTACTTGTGAGCCACTACCATATTGGGATGACCCGACTTATGCCAGATTTCTTTCTAGAACCCAAGAACCATTTGAATAACAAAACATCAAAACAAATGACTGGCAGCAAAATCGACCTCAACTAATTTCATTCTTTCCTCACAATTTTGTTGGGATAGGTCAACACTACATAAATCCACATCTTTCCAACCATAGGAAATAATATGGAAACCCAACCAAACCAGATGGAGAAGCCCGCACCTAATGATCATCAGTGTTGGATTAACTGTGACGATTACATCCACATTAACAACCCTAAATACCACTCCTTCGATCAACTTAAACATACAGAGGAACATGCTGATGATATCGACACATATGAACCCTATATGACTCCATTGTTTGACGACAAATCATGACCATGAAAGTAGACTCTACTCAAATCAGCATTGCATATCGGAGTCACGGTATGCTGAGTATGAGATCTATAGATTCTAGCAAAATCATTCCACTGAGCAGACTCCTTACATGATTTTTTAGGAGAAATTTTCAGAAAATAACGATCATATATTGGATGTTCCAAGAGAATCTTCTCCCCACTCATACAGGAAAATGAAAGCTGAAATAACTGGGTCTCAAATTAAAAAACGAGAAACCACACAAACTACTCACATGATTGATCCTGAAAATTCTTTGAAGTATGAATTAATGGAGGAAAATTTAAAAAAAAATCATTGACCGACTAATTTCGTTTTATGGAAGCTCGGGTATGAAAGTAGAGGATGAAATAATTGGATCTAATGTTGAGTACCCCGAGGATATTCAGAAACCCATACACTATGTTCACCCTAGGGATGAGTCTGACAGCGACACCTCTGCATATTACTAACCTAGGGGTGACTCCAATTCTGACTCTTACTCGGCAAATTGAAATCCTTCATCATCTACAGAAAGCACCACATCACCACACCACACAGAAAATACCAAAAAATGAAATATTCATAAACACTCAAAAAATCGAAAAACCAGATAAATACATAAAAATTAAAACTGACGAGGATTTGAAGGATCCTGCTTTACGGGAAGCATTGTAGAAAAGATTGATTTTTTGAACTTCCATTGATACATGCCATTGAACACTTTGTTGACCTTAAAGAATTTGTAATGAGCAAATTAATGATGAAAAAATCAGACAGGACAAGAATAAAGACTAAAAGACATATCTTGTCAATGGCCATCTCCTCGGTGTTGAGAAGAAAAATCAAGAGTGACATAGTGAAGCGGTTGCCCCAATTTGACCATGGAATCAAAGACATAATATTTACCCATGTTCGAATCGAGGATGACTAACCAATCAATATCCTCCCGACCTCTGTATTAGATAAGCTCAAACTCGAACCTATCAGGAAAAGAAGAGAGATCGTTCAACTGGATAATCGATCTATAAAGCGGTTGAGAGGAACAATTTCCATCATCGTTACATTCCAAGGTGCTTCGCTCGAAGTGGACTTCACGATCATTGATATTGAGCAACAAGGAGAATTCACCCGATCTCTGATCATTTTCGGAAAGTCATTCTTGGCATTAACTAAGGCAATTATTGAGTGCAAGACTTGGGAAATCAATTTCATATCATTGGGAGAACTTCGATCTCACCCAATTTCTGAGGAAACATGATATTCTGAGGCGATCCATGAAGCCGTCAACAGTTGTAACCACAAAATGATAGAAGAGCCCTACCTCGCTGCTACACCTGAGATACCAGTTGTTGAAGAAACTATTGGTTTAGAGCCTCTCCCCATTGTTTCATTTCCCGTTTCTCTCACCATGGGAAAGGACTTTTATTATGATCCAGAGAGATATGCATAGATACATCCTGAGTCGAACAAAATCTCCTTTGACCACTTTGGTCAAATCAACCTGACACAGGAATGCACCAACATCAGGTCAATTGAGAATGAATATGCAATATGTACATTAACCAGTAGTTCAGAGACTCTCCCCACCGTTCCATTTCTCGTTGCTGTCACCATGGAAAATCGAATACATGACTTCTTATATGATCCTGAGACATATGCATGGGCTCATCTTGAGTCAGCCGAAACCTTCTCTGACTACCTTGACCAATTCAATCCAACTCTGGAGTGCACCAACATTAAGACAACTAAGAACAAATATGCGGTACATGTATTGACCAAGGAGGAATATTTCGATGGTTATTCATCTGGAGACTCAATTGTCAACACCTAACTCCCAGTACCAGCACCTTCACAGACAACATAAAACATGGTTGCTCCTTCATCTGAAAAGAAAGTCGCCTTTGACATAACGAAAAAGGAATCGTTGATGATTCCTCATCAGGTCTGGAAAGGGTAATCTATATGAGTGAGGTCTGTTCGACAATCCTAAAACCCTATCTACGCAAGGATCCAAATTTCTATTCTCGTTGGACGACTCATGTTCCTCATTATTATTCATCCAAAGCTGATTCTCCTAGTCTCATTAATAAACTGGAATAATTCTTATGAGCTGACTGAGACTGGTGCTTTGGAGTATTCATCATCCGAGGACGAATCGCTTGATCCCTAGAAAAACAAATTCCGAGAAGACAACTGAAGCGACTAAAGAACAAGAATACCTGGAGTGCATCCATTTTCAAATACTGTTCCTATGAGGATAACTCCGATGATGGTTATCTTTCATCTGATTCATACGCTTCTTATACTCTCCATCATGATTTCTCTGAGGATAACACTAACAATGGATGGGAACCATATGCTTCATCTCCTTCTTATCATTATGATCTCCCACCACATGCTCATAAAAAGATCGGCCGAAAATTTCCTTAATCACTGGCTACCCTCCTGATCCCATCAGTCTCCTTGTACATCTTCTTCCTCTATTTAGGACAAGGCCTAAGTATACGGGGGCGATGTCATCTGTATATACCACTCTCCTCATCCACTCCTTCTCTTTATCACCCCATTTCAACCCTTCTTTCATACTTAGGCTGACCAGAGCCTAAGTATAGGGGGACCCGATGCCCACTGTATGTACTCTCTCCATCCACTTCTTCCATTATCCACCTCATTTTTTTGCCCTTCTTTTATACTTATATTGTTCACAGTCTAAGTATAGGGGGCAAACCGACTTTTATTGTTTATAATCCTTTTTCACTCTCTTATGCTTAGCCCGAGCTATGTCTTCTTTGCACTTCTTGTACTCTAAGCACACAACACTCGCTAAGTATTGGAGGGTGTGTCTATATACCTTGTATATATTTTACCCATAGCTCATACTTTCGCGTAAGTTTATATGTATTTATGGAATGGGTACCTAACTTGTAAAATCTTTAAAAAAAATACAAACACAAAAAAATCTTTTGCCACTAACACTGATTGTGTCCAACCTTTTTGAAAAAATAGCTTCTTATTCATTTTTGCATAAAAATGACAAAAAAATTCCTTGCATTAATTCCTTGCATTAAAAAATATCAAAAATAATAAAAAAATAAATAAAATTTGTCTGCATTTCACACACCTGCACTTCATCCAACATTACATTCATTTGCATTGGTGAAAAGCCCTTGGGTTCTGAACCGAGTTATGAGCAAAAGCTGAGAGTGGTCTGAACTTTACCTTAATCCACCTAATTTTCAAAGGAACTTCACTGAGAAAGAAGATTTTAGAAGCTTCAGGTCTATGACTTAATTCTTCGAGTTCCACATGACAATGTGCAGCGTTTAACTCTTAGTGTCTATCCTGGTCTCTTCATTCTGGGTACGACTCTGGAATAGGGAATTGATTTCTACTCTCACATTATGCACTTAGCTCAACTCATACAGGGTGTTGGAAGACTATGTGAGTTTCTTTTCTAGTAGTGTGGACATCTAAAGACTAGGGTACGGGTTAAAATAAAGCTTCGGAAAGGGGATGGACGATTGGGCACAATTTTTTCTAAGACCCCAAAATATGTACGGAAAAAAGATTCCATTTCTGTAGAGACACAATAAGATCCATGCAAGAGCAATCAAAAGTCCAAACAAAAAAATAAGCCTACTATCAGATAAATATTTGACCAAAAGGTCCAAGCTTCAGGTTAGCCTATAGATCTTAGTGGAGACTCGGCTACACTGGCCAGCTTCACAAGGAGAGGTGACTATACTGGTCACCCTCCAGTTCTTTTCCCCTTCTTTTAGTTTCTCCCTCTATTCGATTGTGAATACAGTGCAACATACCTTATAAGGAAATACCTGGCCCCCCAAGGACGAGTTATTGGAGAGGAGGCTTGCAGGGTAGTCCAATATTCTGGATGGGAAGAGGTAAAACCTTTCACACACATTAGTTGATTATTCAATGTTCATAGAGTATGCTTCGGGAGGAGGATTGATCTAAGATGACTTCTGAGTCGAAACTGTGACAATGACGTGTAGAACTTGGAGGTTGTTGATTTTAAAACCCTAAGTCTCATAGAAGTTCCGTCAAATAAATAATACGGAGGTTGGGGCTAGTTTCATTTTCACCTTCAGTTCATGGTCTTGGTGTGGAACCCAATCTCATTTCACCTCATTGCACTTTTTTAGATGCCCAGGGACGAGCATGGTTTAAGTATAGGGAGATGATGAATCTCATATTCATAACTCTAAAAATGATAAATTAATCTCAAATCCTTAAAATTCATCTGCATTTTATCCATTATTCTACATAATTAGCATTCATGCATGTAATAATAAGAATCATATTTTATCACTCATAATTGCATAAAATAAGAAGCCAAAAATCTCAGTCCAATTGACCTGTAAAATAGCCTAATTCCCTGATTTTTAACTAATTCATGCTAACCCCAAATGACTTGAAATCACCTCCATTGTGTACGTATTACTAACAAGAATACATGAGAATATAAAAAATCACTAACACAAATAAGAGGACCAAAAACTCAATCCAATATTATCGCACTAAAACCTCGATATCTTCCTCGTCCAGTTTCAGATTTGATATTACTCACTTTTGAACATATACATTCAATTACCTTCAAAACAAGACCAAGTGCAGGTGAATCGGAGCTCATACGTGAAAGTTGGGTTTTGGATCTTTTTTGTACATTTTGTATTTTCGCGATTTTTGACCTATTATTTTATGTACATAATTAACCCATTTTATTTTATTCATTTATTTTCTTTGACAAAAGTTTTATTAAAAAGTGCAAAAATCCAAATCCAAAATTAACTTGAAATCAAAGAAACTAACAGAGTTTGAGTCTTCACCGAGAGTTTGTACAAAAAATATTATCTTTTTCGTGCTTTACTTTATTTCTTCCTTTTCTTACTTAATAAAAATAAAAAAGATTAATGTGTAAATATTTATCTCTGATTTTATAAAAAAAATTCGAATTTTCATCTGATTTAAAAATGGCAAAAAATTATAAAACCCTAAAAATACGATTTTTTATGTACATAGAGAGCCACCAAAAATATCACTTTGTGCAATTGACCGATTTTGACTTTGGTTCCTTCATGAAAGTTGTAGAACTCGTCAGGACGAGCAACTTTTGTGAATAAAATTTGTTGATATGAGATCCTTTTATATTTCTTTTTTATTTTTTTATTATCGATTTTTCTAGTGGTGACATGTGGCAGCTCTTGGAGCCACCACTTGTCAGTAAAATTTAGCATTTACTTTCCATTTATTTTCTAAAAAATTTAAAAAAAATTAAAAAATCCCGCAAGTGCAGCGCACGTGCCTCTGCGCACGCGTCATGCACATACTCATCCTCCTTCCATTCTCGGTCAACCACCACCCTTCCTCCTCCATCATGAATCTCGTTGTCGCCATCGCGTATCTCTCTCCTCGTTAATCAGATCACCTCCCCATATCTCTTCTCCGACCACCTTCCTTCTTGGGTCGTCGTTCCCCTTTCCAAAACCAGTGTCGCCCCTATCCTTTGACAATCTAATTTCCATCTGTGATTCCCCTTTCCTAATCCACACTGGCATTTCCCCCGAACTCCGCCGCCCTAATACCTTGGATCAATCATCCCCTCGATCTCTCCTGCACCCTCATCAGTCGGCGCCTTACTTTCCCTATTTAAATCCCTTGTCGACCATTCTTGATCCCCACCCGCCGATTGCACATGAGAAGGGCTTCGGTGCTGACAGCTCGATAACCATCTTCCTCGACGAGATCCAAAGCATGGGGCTTCGTTACTTCATGCAACCTCCCTCGCGTCTGCTCCTGCTTCGGCGTCGTGCTGTTGAGCCAATGATTATCGTATCCACCAATGCCATCGCCTTCCACCACCAACATCCATCACCGCCACCCAGCTTCCACCTCCACCTACACCTTTGTGCCTTCCCAGCAACACCTTCATCATTGACAACGCGACTCACCAGCACCTTGAACGTCTTCATCAACAACTGGGGGAACCCGCACCTTCATCAACCCCCCACCGCCTCACTAGCGAGCTGCAATGCCTCTGTTGCTACATCGGCTCCGCCAAGGATTGCCAACAAGCTTGGCCTTCTCCACAGACTCCTACAACAAGAGAAACTGATCCAGATCAAGAAAAGAACCACACGAATTATACCTTCGACGCCTGAACCCACCTTATGCTGTCTTCCACAACATGCCCGTCCCTCCACTCCACCGTAGGGCGGCAGGCCCGAGACCCCTACCACGTGTATCGCACGTGCGTTTGGAGGGACGTCTCTTCACGTGACCCCACATGCGTGGGGTCGAACATTTGCAAGAGCCCCCTACAGTTCGTTAAATCACCATAAGGTCCCAGACACCAAGAGTCACGTGCTTTACACGTGCCTTCTTCAATATTTTGTTGAACACCCCCGAAGCTTAGCTTAATTCCAGATTTAGCCCCGCCAGTCCAAGGACATGTGAGGAGCACTTGTCCCCTAGAAATTTTGCATAAACCCCCCTACAGGGTTAGGTAATAATGCTTACATATCTATCTCCGCATTTTTACTTATTTTATATCTTGTAATATTGCATTGAGAACCCTGTGTTCCCCCTTTATTTGGAACCTCTGCATTGTATCTTTTTATTATTTAAAAATTAGCATGATGTTCTACAATTAATTCTCTACAGTATGGCATATGCTTGATATTTTTGTGGTCTGCGGTTAATTATTAATTAATATTCTCAAGGAAAATTGCATATTTTACCCTATCCGTGCTCATAAATTCATATTTAATTAACTGTAATTCCAAAATTTTCCAAAAAAAATTAAGGATAAGAAAATTAATTATATTTCACATCATGCCTAAAAAGAATTGCATTTGCGTACATGGTTTGATATATAAAATTCATTTTGCATATTTCAATCTTTGATTTTTAATAAGTATAAAATCTTGAATTTTCAAGATTTAGGATTTTTCTGAAATCAATTATCTAGTAATAGATCTTGGATAATTATTCTTTGAAAATAAATAGGTTTAATATTTATTATTTTTATTAAATATTGAAATTCATAGCATTTGCATTCATAAATTCATTAAATATTCATCTTGCACCTGAAAATTCCAAAAACATATAATGTGTTCATTTCATCATTATTTACATCTCGGCCAAATTTCATAATTTTTTGACATCATTCGATTGATCATAATTTTTTAGTCCCTAAAGTTGGCCACATTTGCGTTTTGCATTCTAAAATTCTATAAAAATACCAAAAAATATCACCTCAAAAACCGTGCACGAACTTTGATAGACATTATTGTAGGTTGTTCCGTTTCCTCTTTATGTTCGACTTTGGAACTTGTCCAAGTAAAATAAACATAAAATCACGCCGATTAAAAATTGAATAAATTAATTATGGTTATTTCTTAACTGATTCTGAATTCCCGCCTACAACAAAACGACAAATTTAAACAATATTTCACGTCATTTAAAGAGGGCATTTTTGGACTCATCACCTAGGTCATGCCACGCCACCCCGTTCAGACCGTTAGGCTCTGATGACCAAGCCACCAGGTTCGGGAGGCAGCGAGCCAAATCACGAAGCACCAGAAAGCATCACGTGCCATCTGAGCCCAAGCCTCTCCCGAGCCAGTGCATAATTGTGATTATTTATCTTTATTTCCACAAGTAAAAGGCAATCTCAATCTTTTTGAGGAATTTAGATAGTCTTAGTCTATGCAAGACTAGCTTTCCCAGTGCATCAATCAAGCCTCTCTAAGTCGACCAATTCCCCCATGCTAGTTAGGCGGCTTTCGTGGGTCATGCAAGAATCCCCAAATCCTTGATTTGGCCGGGGCAATGCATTGGGCTCTGGAAGCGAAGGGACTCAGCACCTCCACACTTTCTTCTTCTCCGTGCCCGTATGCATGCGCGCTTCGCGCGCCATTGGCGCTTTGCTCTCCTCTTATTTCTTCATTGGATGGTTCGGATGGACTTCGTCGTTCTTTCCCAAAACGAAATGGAAAGGGATGTATCACATCGAGACGTCGATTCGTTTTCCACCCCAAATGAGATGGTTCCTCTATCCCTCCCTCTTTCTGAATCGAGGCCCCCACTCGCGTCGTTCCAACAATCGGCGGGGAGCACCTCAGTATACAATCGTGCGCAATAACTGGGAGTCCTCTCCCACTGAAGGCCAACTTCAATTCCCCAAACCCAGGTTCATCTCGTGTAGTGATTGTGGACTTCGTCTTTAGTTGACGTACGTCTTCGTAGCATGCATTCCCATCTGTGTCATAACGGATTAGGTAAGATACGTGTTTGGTGCACGGAAAACTGAGGTCCCCCAACCTTTACTCATGCCAACCTTCCGGCCGCCCAACAACCTATTACACTAGTCACTACTCCCACTGGGGCTAGGAAGTAAGCCCCACAACCCAAAGTGACGAAGAACAAATAAAATTGGCTACAAAAGCCGGATAACATGGGTATTCCTAAGTATGAGAACATTGTGATGGAGAAGGTCAGGGCCAAAATAGGATTCGTTTTGGCTAGAGCGCCCAAATCAGCTATATATTTGCCACGGGTTTGCCGTAATGCTAAAACTATGGCGAATGCATTTATCGTCATTAATACATAAAGAAAATACCAATTAGTAGTGATTGAATTCTTTCTATGATTCCACATGAGAAACCAATACAATTATAACCTACATGTCCAATCGAACTATAAGCTAGAAGTCTTTTGACTTTCGTTTGGGCCATGGCGGCCAGTGCTCCTAATATCATAGAAGAAATGCTGCAGAAAAAGAGGATTTGTTGCAATGTATCGACATGGGAACCAACAATAAAAAGACGTAACATGTTTGTAAAAATAGAGATTTTAGGCGCAATAGAAAGGAATGATGTCACCAGGATGGGTGAACCCTCATAGATATCAGGTGCCCACATAAAATGAGTCAAAACACCAGGGCTCGGGGGCCCGGAGGGGTTGGGGGGGTTTCCTCGGGGCTCGAGAGATGGAATCAGGGTCCACAAGTTGTTAATTCGTTGTTGGGTCATTCACACAAAAGGGAAGGAGTCGTCGATCGATCACCCTCTAAAGAGTAGAAACTATATAATAATATATATGTACATAATATACACAAATAAAAATATACACGAATAAAAAAATACAAAAAAATCCTATTTCGGTCTAATTTAAAATGAATGAAGAAATAGGATTTCAGTGTCTTTTTTGAAGATTATTTCATCCTCTCTCTAATGGTATGTTTAAATTATTAATTTGATTCTATATTAAATGTGATGAATTTTAATGACGCGTAGTGTCTATTGCTCAACAAATCCTTGCCACTAATAGATACTTGTTGTTAATTTTACGCTCGATTTGACTTTGAAATTTGACTATAATATGTGCTCATGATTTGATATTCTATAGGATATATTTGTAGATATTCTTTTGTATGCATGCCTTTTGCATTTAATCATGCATTATGTTCATGCATCATCTTTTAATCGCATTGAAAATCAAATAAAAGTTACATGCATCATTCCTTACATTGTTTTATCTGCATTTTATTTTGCATCTCCATGAATACCCATGCCTTTGGAAATAATCGCTCATTAACTAATCGATAATTTTCAATAAATAGACAAAGATGTGTGTGTCCCTGTGTTCGACCTTTGTATGCTTGTCAGGTTAAAAATACTCCACAACATTCAAAGATTGTGGTTTTGACATGATCAAAATCTGCCTCCTATGCTATGATAGAACGACAATTCCATATTCTTAAACAGGTAGATTTTTGGTTCATCAGATCTTTATTTCATTATTAGATTTGTTCATCTAAACTCCATGTTAATGTAGCTCGATCAACTTGAGATTATGTCCTTATCGATTTGAGTAGTAGTTGATCTTCGTCACCACATTCTTTAAGCATCAAATCTTTAGCTTGTTACATATTAGAAAAATAAGATAATGCAATTTTTTATCATTAAGAATATGCATTTGTGCATGCAATCATTAGCACTAACTACAATGCATCCAACTTATGGACACCACCTGATTCAATGCTAAAACTTGCAAAGTGCTTGATAAGATTGCAAGAGACCCATAATGAGATTTTCTTCCATATTTAAAACACTGCTACACAGAAAGCATTAAAAGATATCACCTTACCAAAAGCACCTTAGTGGCATTTTGGGGGTGATATTTTTTGTCCTTTTCATTTAAGATATATTCCTTAAACTCTTTTTCAGATTCTTGACATAAGAAAGTGAACCCTGGATCATATACTCTTAGTCATATACTATACAAGGGAGGATTTTTCAGGCTTTCATAAATCTCATCAATTCAATATTTGCAGGTTTCTTACAAAACTCAGAGAACTAGTGTACCAAAACATCAAATCTATCGTTAGCGCAAATAATGCTCCAATTTGGCGTGGTAACTTGCCCATGGATTTGAATTATCTTCTCCAACTACCTCCCCAAAATGCAATACTCCCACCTTTATTACTGACCTTCTGGATAATAGAGGTGATCGACCACGGATCTTATCCTTTTTAATGTTGTCGAATTGACTATTTCGTTGTAGTGGGATAAATTCGGATCGATCAAAAATTAAACGCACAAATCAATGAATCGTCGGATGAATTAACGCACGGTTTTATTTTTGTTTAACCTAAACAAGCCCCAGGGTCGACTCAAGGAGGCAAAGGAACAACTCGAGATCAGATTAGAGGGATTAGATCCCGGTTTTCCAAGTAGGATCTTTTTTTGTAATTTTTTATATAATAAAAATGTTGAATGCACAATACGGTTGAATTAAGTTAGCAGGAAAATACTCAACTTAGCCAAATTTAATTTTAATGTGAAATTAATTCATATCAGCCAAGTTATTTTTTTTCCTAAGAACCTAATCCAACAACGAATGCAAAATGTATTTTTTTGTAATTTTTAGATTTAAAATGCCCAAACGAAAAATGCAAACTTTTTGGGGTTTTTATGCAATTTCTCGTGCAAATGATATGCATAAATTATGAAAATTTTAATGGAAGTTAAATATGATGAAATTAAGCTACACTATTTTTTTGGAATTTTCTGACACTTTATGATTTTTTATGAATTTTTTACTCAAAACAGAGTGACTGTTTGTATTTAATTCCTAATTAATCCACGAAATCAAATTATCTAGAGAGCTATTTATCTCAAATAGATATTTTAACAAAGAATTCAGGAGAGCTAAAATTTCTTAAAAATCTTATACATGGAATTAATTAAAAATCAATTACAGAAATCACTCTATAATTTATTTTATGCACAAGACAACTCCTAATTGGACGAAATTTAGAATGTAATTAAAGCACACTTAAAAGCATCATATATAATTTTTTCGCAATTTTTAGAGCAAGAAATAAGTCTGTGCGAATTTCAGAGCACAAATGGACAAAATATCACAGATTTTCAATCTCTGATTTTTAATAAAATATCTAATGCTCATAAAATTGCAAATGAATATCTATAAGATAAAGAATTAGTTTCACTACTTATTTTTCACTAAAATAAATGATGCTATTTTGAAGTCCAAATTACCATGTGAAGTCGGGGGTATCAATGCAATACTGAAAATAAAAGTTAATAAAGAAAAAGTGCATAGAGAACTATTTGAAATTAAAGAAAATTGGCGGGTTAAATATGAAAACTGTCCAAAAAAGTAATAAATAGAACAAATACACCTTGCCTTTTCCCCCAAGCTAGGGCAAAGGCAAAGGCATGAAGGAGTGGTTGCTAGGGCACAAGCCACGTGGAGGTGGAGTTGGCGTCACGGGCGGCGACCGACGTGGCGGGCGGTGTAGGCACGAGCGGCGGCGCACTCGCAGGGGCGCGCGTAGAGGCGACGCGGCCTGACGGTGCATGGGCGGAGATCGGGGGGTATGTGTCGCATGAGGAGAGTCAGCGGCGACGGCGAGCGGCCATGCACGGCCACGAGGGGCGGGTTGGAGGCCGGGCTGGAGGGTGGCTCGAGGAGCCACGAGCTGCTGGCGGCGGAAACAGCCTGCAGGGACGTGCAAGGGAAATGGGAGGCACCGCGCGAAGGGGGAGGCTGGGTCGGCAGGCGCGTGTCGAGCAGGAGGTGGCCTCCATGCGTCGTTCGGAGCAGCGGTGGCTGCAGACACGCCGGAGGGACGGCTTGGAGCGGTAGGGGCTTGAGGAGGTGGGCATCCAACTACAGGGGGGTCGGCGGCAGTTGCAGGTGCGACGCACCGTCACTGCTTGCTGGCGCGCAAGGAGAGCAGGAGGACGTTCTTGGTGGCGAGGACTTGTAGGCCGACGGATGGCGGGCGGCGGCCGAGGAGGAGGCATTGGGGACGGCCGTCCAAGGCTGCAGCTCATGTTTCCTTTTTTATTCTTTTACAATTTTTTGTATTTTTTTAAACAGTAGAATAGAAAATGCAATGAGGGTATGGTGGTGATGGTGATGATAGATGATGTGTAGCTTTGTTTATGTAAACAGTAAATAAAATGCAATGGAGAAAAGGTGGATTGTGATGGTGGTGGTTGATGATGTGGTCTTGTTTTTTTTGTTTTGTGATGAACAAGGGAAACAAATAATGTTAGATAAAAAAATGACAGTATAGAGAATACTTACTTGTGGTTTTGCCAGGTGGAGTTGTGATGTGCGGCTCTCATCATCGTGGTCTCGATCCGACTCGGCAAAAAAATCAGAGAAGCTATGCAGCTTGGATGCGGCTGCGACGAGGTCGATCTCTCTACCTTGGATCTCGCTAAATACGATGGAAACCGTCGTCACGTCGAAAACTTACTCGGTCGCTGTCACCGTCGAGCAGGCTGAGGTGGTGGTCTCCTTTCTCTCTCGATTATGGCGATGATCAAAAATGGTGGAGGCTGATGTGAATATAAATAGGAGGAGGGAGTTGGAAAAGAGAGAAAGTGGAGAAAATGGTGGAGGAAGTGGAGAAGATGTGGCTTGGAGCACAAGGCAAGTAGAGGAGAAAAGGTAAAAGGAGAATAAAATAAAAAATTAATAAAATAATATAGTAGGCTACTAAAAATAATTAAAATGGTAATAATAAAATAACAATAATAAATCCAAAAATAATAAAATAAATACGAAAATAATAAAAAAAATGGGGTGACATGTGGCGACTCCAGGAGGTGCCACATGTCGCTCCTAAAAAATTCAAAAATAAAATGTAAAGATAAATAAAAAAGAAATAACAAAAGGCATTAAATCAAAAAGTGGTCAACACAAAAGTTGCTCTCTTGATGAGATCTACAACTTTTGTGAAGGGTGGAAAATCAAATGAAATCATTTGTACAAAATGCATTTTTGGGTGGTACCTCATAGGTATAAAATACCACATTTTACCTTTTTACAACTTTTTGTCATTTTTCAATAATAGAAAAACTAAAATAAAAATAGAGAAAATAGGATAATAATATATACAATTTAATATATTTTTTTGGATTTTTAATAATTAAGAAAATGCAAGCATTTTGGTCAATATGTATAATATACAAAAGGGCCCCAAAAACCCAAGTTTTGCATACGAGCTCCGATTTTAATGAAATTGATCTTGTTTTGAAGGTCTCTAAATGTATATTACTTTAAAAGTGAAGAGACCTAAATCGGACATTGTATGAGAGAGATATGTGCATTTTAAGGCTCCTAGTTTCAAACTTGGATTGAGGTTTTATTGGTCAATTTCACACGTTAGTATTTTTTGATATTTTTCTTTAATTAGTGTTAGTAATATATACACTATAGACTTATTTTATTGGATTTGGAGTTAGTATGAAATATATACAAATAGGTGAAACTTGGTGAATATACACGTGGATATTTATAAGTGAATTGGGCTTCTTATTTTATGCAGATATGAATGCTAAAATGCAGATATTATAAATGTATGCATGAATGCTAATTATGAAATATAAGTAGAAATATGCATCTAATTACTCGGGAATGAAGATCTATTTTCAACTTTTAGAGTGATGAATCACAGATTCATCAACCCCCTATACTTAAACCTTGCTCGTCCCCGAGTAACTAAAATGAAATGCAAAAGTGAAATGAGACTGGGTTCCATACCAAGGTCATGAACCAAAGTTGAAAATGGAGCTTGACTCGACCTTTGGATTAATTATGTGGCGGAACCTTATTGGGATCTGAACTTAAGACCTAACAGACTTCAAGTTCCACAAGTCTTCTATTCAAGACGCCTCAACAGTCAGGTCAGAACAAATCCTCATACGCAAATTTCTGATGACTATGATTTTTACTTGTACTGTGTAAGTGTAAAACAGCTCTCCACATCAAAAATGGCTAACAAGCAGCCTCCTCTAACAAGGTAACTCTAATTATGCGGTCCAGTAACTCTTTCCTCGAGGAGCGGGGTATTCCCTTCTAAGTTCAAGTGCGACCAGCTCTAGAGGAGGGGGTGGAGAAAAGAATGGACGGTAGCCACTGTAGTTACCTATCCCGGGATGCCTGACCAGTGTAGCCAAGTCATCCATCTGCAGACTTCTTGCTAATATACATACTCCGACAGGTAATTTTTTTTGGCCTGTCTATTTTTTTGGAGTTCTTGCATTTTTTCTTTTTTTTTCTTTTTTTTGAACTATATACAAGGTGCAGTATTGATGAATCTCGGATTCATCACTCTAAATCTCATTTATTAATCTCAAATCCCTAAAAATCATCAGCATTTCTGCAATTATTCTGCATAATTAGCCTTCATGCATGTTTTCATAAGAATTGCATTTTATCCATTACATTTGCACCAAATAAGAAGCCAAAAATCTCAGCCAAAACTAACATGTAAATAGCCTAACTTCTGTGATTTTTAAATCCTTCATGCTAACTCCGAATGATCCAAAACCACCTCCACTTGTACATATCACTCACAAGAATAAATGAAAAATACAAAAAAAATAATTAACCCAAATAACTAGACCAAAAACCCAAACCCTAGTTTCAGGATTTTCGGACTAAAAGCCCCATATCTTCCCCATCCAGTGTCCCTTTGATCCTACTCACTTTTAAACTAATGTACATTCAATTACCTTCAAAACAAGACCAAGTTCAAGTGAATCGAAGCTCATATGTGAAAGTTGGGTTTTGGGCCCATTTTGCACATTGTGTATTTTAGCGGTTTTTTTGACCTGATATTTTATGTATCTATTTAATCAATTCATTAAAATCCAAAAAAAATAGATTAAGGTGTAATTATCTATCTTTGATTTTACCATATTTTTTCGAATTTTTATCAGGTTTAAAAATGACATAAAAATTACAAAACCCAAAGGTATTATATGTATATGAGATACCCCAAAAATACACTTTGTGCATTTGATCGATTTTGATTTTGATGTCTCCATGAAAGTTGTAAATCTCATCGAGACGAGCATTTTACATGAAGGAACTTTTTCGATCTGAGGTTGTTTGTTATTTATTTTTTGTTTTTACAAAATCTTTATCTGCGGAATTTTGTGGTGCTGACACATGGTAGCCCCTGAGGCCGCCACGTGTCAGCCATTTTAGGCCTTTTTATATACCCCTTTTATAAAAAAAATCAAAATCAAAATAAAAAATAAAAAGGTACCGTACGTGCGTCGCACGTGCCTCCGAGGCACGTGCTCCGCACGTGCCCCGCTCCCATCCCCCCTTTTGCGCCACGTAGCGACCTCCTGGCCATCCGATCATCGCCCGATCGTACGGCCCAGGAGTCGTCTTCCTCCACCCGCCCCTCTCTCCATTCTAGCACTGCCTCTCCGTAACCTCCGCCGCCTCCCCGTCGATTTCACCACCGATCTCGCCAACCGCCATCTCTGTATATCTCGCATTCACCGCCAACCGCCTCCGCGTCTCTCGTGGCCAACCATCGCCGCACTTCTCGTGCCTCCAATCACGCACCAAACCTTCCATCGCCAGAAGACTCCCTCGACTCTATTTAAAAGCTCTGCCACCCCCTCGTTTCAGCCATCTGTCGTTTAACCCGAGGTTTAGCTCCATGAGTGACAGTCCGGCCAACACCTTCACGGTGTGATCCGGGGTTTCGTACCTCGTTGCAGCTCTTTGAGCCCCACAGCTGCTCTGCTCCGGCCAACCTCGCCGTTGAGCCCATCCAGGTATCTACTTCTCCCCCACAACTTAACTTCATCTCCATCCCCATCTCCGATCTTGCTATCACTCCCTCTCGATCATTATCCTCTTCAACGATTCCCCACGACTTCGACGTTCACCTCCTACGCCATCGCCATCACCGTCGACAACCTCGTCTTCTCCGACTTCCGCAAGCGCCTCCACGACTTCGCGGGCCGTGCCTTGGACCGTCTCCACCAACGATGCCAATGTCTCCGACAATCACCCCCGAGCGTCCCCGACTCCCCGCTCAGCCTTGGGCCACCTTCATCGACGACCATCAACACGCTTCTGCGACTCCACCTCGACTGCGCCTTCACAGCTCCTCCTCCACAGCCAAACTCCAGCCGCCTCCAACAGTTACCCCTCTGCCCGGCCTATATCCGCCTGGGTCAGGCAGCTCCGCCAAGAGAGGTCGGACCTCCACCGCCAGGAACTCGCCCTGTTGCCGCCTTCCACAAATGCCACCGGGCACGGAGCCCGAGGGCCTCCCACATGAGGAGCACGTGCGGGAGGGATCGCCCACGTCAACGCTTCCGTCAGCTTGGGTCACGTGCTACACACGTGACCCGCTGGGCAATTTTCAGAAGCCCCCTGGCTTTCCTCCATATTGCGAACCAGTCCAAGGACCATAGGGCACGTGCTGCGCATGTGCCTCTCTGTGAATTTTGCAAGAAATCCCCCCAAACTCTTGGTAATTGCATAATAGCCCCCTGCATATTTTATTTATAATTATTGCATCTGTACCCTTGTCTTTATCCTTCATTTTAGACTTTGACATTTCATCATTTTTTCATCAAAAATTGGCATTCTGTTCCTCACTTAATACTCTACAGTCTGACATGTCGTGGATATTTTTGTGATTAATTATTAATTAATAATTATTTATTTGGTGGAAAATTGCATATTTTGACCATTTTGTGCTCTTAAAATTGTCATTAATTAATCATTGCTTTAAAAAATTCCAAAAACTCACATATTGTAGAGTTTATTGTACTTGACATTGTGCCCAAAAAGATTTACATTTGCATGCATACTTTGCCCTGTAAAAATCATTTTGCATATTTCAGTATTTGATTTTTAATAGATATTAGATCTCACATTTTTAAGGTTTAGGATTTTTCTGAGGTCCATCACCTAGTGATAGATCTTAGATAATTTTATCCCTAAAAAATAAGTAGGTTTAAGATTTATTATAATTAAATATTGAAATTCACTCTATTTGCATTTTAAAAAATCATATTGCATTCAAAAATTACAAAAAAAAATTACAGTGCATTCATTTCATCATATTTTGCATCGTGGCCAAGATTTATGTTTTTCGGGCATCATTTAAACTTATTTCACATTTTAGCCCCTAAAATAGGCCGAAATTGCATTTTGCATCTTTTATTGCATTAAAAAATTAACAAAAAGACTGCATCGAAAATCGGGCACGAACGTTGATAGACATAATTCTAGGTTGTTCCTTTGCCTCCTTGTGTTCGACCTTGGGACTTGCCCAAGTAAAATAAACATAAAACCACTTGATTAAAATTGTTTAAATTTCGGTGGTTATTCTCTTGATCGATTCCGATTGCCGCCTACAACGTACGAAACAACAAAATCATTATTCTTTAGCACGAACAAAATAAACATCTTTAACACAGCGAAAATCTTTCAAGCCAAAGGCGGAAAGCAGACTGTCGCAGAAACAAGTCGTTCTCAAATTGCCAGTAGATCATACACCGAATCCCTGAACACCTTTCAAGCCAAAGGCAGAAAGCGGACTGTCGCAGAAATAGTAGAGGATTTGATTCCGAACATGAACATCATAGCTGATAAACTGACAGTAGTGGATCAAATTCATAATAGAATGAACAACATCGACAGCAGGATTTCCCAATTCCCACCGCAGATGGAGGATCTCACTGAGAAGGTGTCCAAGATGGGGATGCCTACTGCACCTACGGTCCCGATATATCATGTGCATCATGTCCAGGAGCATCCAGGATCAGAACAATAGCAACCATGGGCTCAAGACCTGTCCTATGTCCAACCTTCCCAACAGCCACCCCCACCGGCTGAGACAGTCAAAGAAGCTCTGCCCCTGACATTCGAAGTAAACGGCATTTGGTACACACAGGACACTACCCGACAGGGTAATATGGGGGACCGTCAACCTTATCAACGTCCGCCCACTTTGTATAATGTCGCATTTCCTCCGCCTCCACAGCACACTCAGAACACTACATCTTTCCAGCATCCAAAGCAGCATCAGCACTACAATCGCCAGAACCAACCTCAGCAATATCATCAGCAATATCAAGCTCCCAAACAACCAGCTCAATCATCCAACCCTTCAGAAGAACCGGTCGATATCCAGAGGCAAATGCTTGAAGAAATTCGCAACTTCTGAAATGAGCTGTACGATCTATGGGGCGATGTTAATCGTTTATCCCGTTGGAAGGATGAACAGACAGCCCCAGCCACAACCATTCATGCCCAAGTTCAAGCTAACCCCAATAGCTTGAACAAATCTCAATCATCTCAACACAATGGTCAGGTATACTATTCAGATCTTTCCACATCTGAACATGAGATCCTTTCGTTTGACAATATCAATGCCATGTCACTCAGGAGCGGAAGGACCGCGGTCGTACCTGATTGGACAAGGGAATCGGACCATGAAGAATCGGAAGATCAGCTGGAGGATGCTTCCGAGGAGGAGGAAGAAGGGCGCCTGAAGATCTTAGCACAAGATAAAGGGAAAGCATCTATGGAGTCTGCAGAGGACCTTGAACCTAGTTGCTGCAAAAAAACCTTTGTCACCTTTTCAGCAACCTGATTTTGATTATTATCAGAAATCTTAAGATTGTAATAAGAACTCCAATTCTAATAAAGATGCTCTTATTTATGATTCTGGCTTTCTATCTCCTGTCTCAAATGCTTCCATTCCTTTCCCCCATGCTCTTAAGAAAGGAAAATAAAAGGAAAACATTCAGAATGACCCGGTAATGGAAAGGTTCTGCCAGCAAAATATCACACTCAAAGTACCCTTTGATCAGTATATGGCCAGTAATCCAGCCTTTCAGAAGTACTTGAAGGTGAAATGCACTCCCACCAGGACTCGTACAAAGAAAATAAGTCAATTTGTGGAGACTCATATCTTGACAGTTGTCACTACCAAATGTGTCAAAAATCAGCATTTGCCAAGAAAAAAGGGATCTGGGTGCCCATTATGTGGAGAGTCGCATTGGCGGCATTGCGTTCGCATGCACACTTCTCGACAATGGTTCTTCCATAAATCTTCTACGCTTAGCCTTATCTTATAGATTGGAGTTAGGCCCTCTCAAGAAATCATTACCTTTACTCCAATTTGCTGATAAATCCACTAAAAGACCTAAGGGAGAAGTAAAAACATCATCATCGTGATCGAGGGTACGGAATACAAAGTAAACTTCGCTGTCCTTGATATGGAAACCCCGAACCATTGGAAGGAATCACAAATCATTCTTGGAAGACCGTTCTTGAGGACCGCCAAAGCTGTATTCAATTAAGATTCTGGAATGATGAAATTCCATTCTCCAGACGGAGAAGTAAACTTGGAGATGAAACAAACAAAGTGGCAAAGGCCAGACTCCGAATCCACCACTGAATATGCCGAAACATTAGAATGCAATCTCCTCAGCACTACTTGGTCGTGGGACCAACGGCCAGACATGCAGATTGAAAGCACATCATCAGAAGAAGAAACAGTGCACAGTGCAGTTTGCGAGATATTTCCAAACATATCTAGTCACCCAGATTGCTACAATCTTGATGACACAGAAATCCTTTCTAATTTGTCAGTCCCATCATCTTCGGGACAATCAAGAAATATCGATGACGAGTCAGACGCGGCTCTGGCCGAATTACTACACTACTTTAGCGATCCGACTCACCTTTCTTCGAAATTGGTAGCCAGCACCTCACACCGTGATTCACCACCAACCAACACTGAGCCAGATGCAAAAGTCATTCAGCTAGACTTAATTGATGATTCAAAATTGTCAGAGCTGAAACCACTACCTCCCACGCTGAAGTATGCATTTCTAAATAGACCCAAAGAAAAATTCCCTGTAATCATTAGCTCATCCTTAAACATGGACCAGGAATCTAGATTACTCGAAGTCCTCGGGCGAAATCGAAAAGCCATTGGTTGGACTGTGTCGGATCTCGTAGGAATAAACCCTGCTCTCTGCTCGCACCAAATTTAGGTTGAGGATAATGCAAGGCCTTCCCGTGAATTTCAGAGAAGATTAAACTCCAATCTTCGGGAAGTGGTTAAGAAAGAAATAGAGAAATGGTACAAAGAAGGATTTATATACCCCATTTATGACTCCAAGTGGGTGGCCCCTCTTCATGTTGTCCCGAAAAAGTCGGGAATCCAGATGGTCACCAACGAGGAGGGGGTAGAGATCGCGACCCGAGTACCCACGTCGTGGCGTGTCTGTGTCGATTACAGGCGCCTGAATGCTGCGACCAAGAAAGATTACTTTCCACTACCATTTATTGATCAAATCTTGGAGAGACTTGCAGGGATATCATTCTTCTGTTATCTTGATAGGTACTCCGGCTACAATCAAGTAGCTATCGCTCCCGAGGATCAGGAAAAGATCATGTTCACATGTCCCTTCGGTACCTACGCATTCAAGCGCATGCCATTCGAGATATGTAATGCCCCAGGCACATTTCTGCGGTGCGTGATTACCGTATTTGCCGAAATGGTTGGTGATTTCCTGTAAGTCTTCATGGATGACTTCTCGATTCATGGTGATTCATTTGATACAAGTTTAGCGCACTTGGACCGAGTCCTCCAGAGATGCAGGGAGGTTAATTTGGTACTCTCCTGGGAGAAAAGTCACGTTATGGTGACTGAGGGTGTCGTGTTGGGGCACGTCATCTCCAAAAAGGGAATGGAGGTCGACCCTACCAAGGTGGACGTGATCAAGAAACTTGAGCCACCAACCGACGTCAAGTCAGTGAGGTCGTTCTTAGGGCATGTTGGATTTTATCGAAGGTTTATCCCAGATTTTTCAAACATCGGCCGCCCACTGACTGAGCTCTTAGGAAAAGACACTGAGTTTATTATAAATCACAGGTGTCTAGAGGCCTTCGAGCTTTTGAAAAAGAAAATATGTGAATCGCCGATATTACAAGTTCCCGACTGGTCTCTTCCCTTCGAGATCATGACTGATGCATCGAATTTTGCTGTCGGAGCGGTACTTGGACAAAGAAGAGATGGAATTCCTTGTGCGCTTCACTACGTCAAAGTATTGGATCTTGCACAGAGAAATTACATAGTGACTGAAAAGGAAATGCTTGCGGTTGTTTTGGCCCTTGAAAAGTTCAGATCATATATATTAGGCTCCAAGGTGACAATTTTCACTGATCATACGGCAATTAGATACCTCATAGATAAGAAATATGCTAAGGTACGGCTCTTGAGATGGATCTTGTTAATCCATGCATTTAATTTGGAGACCAAGGATAAACTTGGAATAAAGAATGTTGTTGCTGATCACCTCTTCCGAATTAAGCAAAACGATTATCCTGACACT
The DNA here is from genome assembly GCA_037367405.1 of Ottelia alismoides. Lineage (NCBI taxonomy): Eukaryota > Viridiplantae > Streptophyta > Magnoliopsida > Alismatales > Hydrocharitaceae > Ottelia > Ottelia alismoides. The sequence continues at coordinate 280,025 of JAZKJV010001328.1, read as the reverse complement.
GGACGAATTAAGGAGACTTTTCCAGACGAACCAGTTTGCGTTATTGATCCAACCCCATGGTATTCCGACATAGTGAACTATCTTGTCTCCAAGAAGGTTCCCTTTCGTTGGACCAAGAGAATAATTGATCGATTAAAGTCAGATTCGAGAAAATACCATTGGGACAATCCTTTCCTTTTCTATGAAGGATCATATTGTGTCTGGCGAATATGTATTCCTCAGGACGAATATCAGAGTGTCTTCACACATTTTCATTCTCTTGAGGCTAGAGGACACCATTCGGGAAAGAGAACCGCACACAAGGTACTCCAATGTGGATTTTACTAGCATACCTTATTTAGAGATGCTAATGAATTTGTACGGTCATGCCCGATATGCCAAAGGATGGGAGGGACTATTGGTCATAGAGATGAAATGCCCATGCAACCAATGATTTTCTGTGATGTTTTCGATGCATGGGGGATTGATTTTATGGGTCCCTTTCCCAATAGCAATGGATTTGAGTACATCTTGTTAGCGATTGATTATTTATCAAGATGGGTAGAGGCTATTCCAACCCGAACTGTAGATAGCAAAGTCGTCTGTAAGTTTACCAAGGATAATATCATTGCAAGGTTCGGGATACCAAAAGTTTTGATTTCTGATGGAGGTAGCCACTTTGTGAACAAGGAGATGAGATCTTTGGCTAAGGAGTACAAATTTGAGTATAGAATAGCTAACCCATATCATCCACAATCTAATGGCATGGCAGAGGTTTCTAATAGAGAGGTGAAGGGTATTCTTCAGAAGTTGGTTCGTCCAGATAGAAAGAATTGGTCGAAACTGTTGGACCAAGTTCTATGGGCCTATAGGATAGCCTATAAGACCCCACTCGGTACTTCACCTTTTAGGATGATCTATGGCAAGCCGTGCCATCTACCTGCAGAATTGATCCACAAATCAGAATGGGTGATCAAAAAGTTGAATTGGAGTTGTCACCTTGGGAAACTATGTCGAGACTTAAATCTGAATGAGCTAATTGAAATCCGAAACTGAGCATACGACAACAGTATAATTTATAAAGACAAGGTCAAGAGATGGCATGATAGACACATTCGAGACAAGACCTTTGTCCCTGGGCAGAAAGTGTGGTTGTTTAATGCTCAGTTAAAGATTTTTCATGGGAAACTGAAATCAAAAGACGGGTCCTTACATTGTCATCGATGTGCATACCAATGGAAGTGTAGATATTGCCGAACTCAAAGATGATGCACAACCTTTCTCCGTAAATGGACAGTTGCTGAAGCCATATATTGAATCACCCAAAGAGCAGACGGTTCAAGTTGAGGCCATCTATTTCACGTAGAGCGAGGACATTGAAGATTCATCAGATCAGTCCCACCCTCCCTCCCGACCACATCGATCTCCTTATACAGCTTCTTCCTCTACCAAGACCAAGGCCTAAGTATAGGGGGAGACCGATGCCATCTGTATATACCATTTCTCTCATCATAATTTTCCTTTCCGATCACTCCATTTCCACCCTTCTTCTACACCTAGGCTGACCAGAGCGTAAGTATAGGGGGAACCGTCACCAACCTGTATATACTCTCCTCATTTACATATCCTGACCGCCTCTTTTGCGCGCTTCTTCTATACTTAGACTGTTTACAACCTAAGTATAGGGGGGCGGACCATTGTATATAAATTTTTTCACTCTCTTCCGCTTAGCCCGAGCTATGTTTTCTTTTCGCTTCTTGTGCTCTGAGGACACAACACTCGCTAAATATAGGGGGGTCTGTATATATACTTTGTATATATTTTACCCATATCTCATACTTTCGCGTAAGTCTATATGTATTTACGGGGTGTGTAATTAATTTGAAAAAAAGAGAGAGAGGATTTTGCTACTAATACTGACTTTGCCCAAAATTTTTGAAAATGGCTTCTTATTTAAAAAAAATCCCTTGCATAAAAAGAAAAAAATGTGTCTGCATTTCACACACCTGCACTTCATCCAGCATCGCATTCATATGCATCTGTGAAAAGTCATTGGGTTCTGAACTGAGTTGTGAGCAGAAATCGAGAGTGATCTGGACTTGACCTTAATCCACCTAATTTTTAGAGGAACTTCACCGAGAAATAGGATTTTAAGAGCTTCAGGTCTTTGACTTAATTATTTAAGTTCCACATGACAATGTGCAGCGTTTGACTCTTAGTGTCTAACATGGTCTCTTCATTCTGGGTACAACTCTAGAATAGAGAATTAATTTGTACTCTCGCACTATGTACTTAGCTCAACTCAGACGGGATCTTAGAAGATTGTGTGAGTCTCTTTCCTGGTAGCGTGGAAATCTAAAGACCGAAGTATGGGTTGAAATAAAGCTTCGAAAAGGGATGGACGGGAGGGCACAATTTTTTCTAAGACCCCAAAAAATGTACGGAACAAAAAGATTCTATATCCGTAGGGGCACAACAAGATCCAAGCAGAACCACCTAAAATTCCAAATACAAAGAAGCCACTACCAAATAAATATCTGACCGAAAAGGTCCAAGCTTCAAGAAACTTGCAGATCTTGGTGGAGACTCGGCAACACTGGCCATCTTCACAAGGAGAGGTGACTACACTGGCCACCCTCCAGTTCTTTTCCCCTTCTTCTAACTTCTCCCCCAATTCGATTGTGAACACAGCGCGACAGACCTTAGAAGGAAATACTTGACTCCCCGAGGACGAGTTACTGGAGAGGAGAGGAGCATGGTAGTCCGGCATTCTGGATGGTAAGAGCTAAAACCTTTCACACACATGAGTCAGTTGTTTAATGTTCATAGGGTATACTTTGGGAAGAGGATTGATCTAAGATGACTTCTGAGTCGAAACTGTGACAATGATGTGTAGAACTTGAGGGCTGTTGATTTTAAAATTCTAAGTCTCACAGAAGTTCCACCACACTAATAATCCAAAGGTCGAGTCTAGTTTCATTTTCACCTTCAGCTCATGGTCTTGGTATGGAACCCAATCTCATTTCACCATGGCATTTCTTTTTTATGCTCAGGGACGAGCATGGTTTAAGTATAGAAGGATGATGAATCTCAGATTCATAACTCTAAATCTCATTTATTAAGCTCAAATCCCTCAAAATCATCAGCATTTCTGCATTTATTCTGCATAATTAGCATTCATGCATGTTTTCATAAGAATTACATTTTATCCATTATGTTTGCACCAAATAAGAAGCCAAAATCTCAGCCAAAACTAACCTGTAAATAGCCAAACTTCCCTTATTTGTAACTCCTTCATGCTAACTCCGAATGATCCAAAACTACCGCCACTGTGTACATATCACTCACAAGAATAATTGAAAAATACAAAAAAATAATTAACCCAAATAACTGGACTAAAACCCCAAACCTTGGTTTCAGGATTTTCGGACAAAAAGCCCCATGTCTTCCCCATCCAGTGTCCGATTTGATCTTACTCACTTTTAAACTAATGTACATTCAATTACCTTTGAAACAAAACCAAGTTCAAGTGAATCGGAGCTCATATGTGAAAGTTGGGTTTTGGGCACCTTTTGTACATTGTGTATTTTAGCGGATTTTTTGACCTGATATTTTATGTAACTATTTAATCAATTCATAAAAATCCAAAAAAAATTAGATTGAGGTGTAATAATCTATCTTTTATTTTATCATATTTTTTCCGAATTTTATCTGCTTTAAAATGACATAAAAATTACAAAACCCAAAAATCAAGGTATTCTATGTATATGAGATACCCAAAAATTCACTTTGTGCATTTGATTGATTTTGGTTTTGATGTCTTCATGAAAAATGTAGATCTCATCGAGACAAGTATTTTTCGTGAAGGAAATTTTTCGATCCGAAGTCGTTTACTATTTATTTTTTGTTTTTACAAAGTCTTTATCTACGGAATTTTGTGGTGCTGATACGTGGCCGCCCTTGAGGCCGCAATGTGTCAGCCATTTTAGGCCTTTTTATATACCCATTTTTATTAAAAAATAAAAATGAAAAAATAAAAAAATAAAAAGGCACGCATGTGTGTCGCATGTGCCTCCCAGGCACCTGCTCCGCACGTGCCCCGCTCTCATCCCCCCTTTTGCGCCACGTGGCGACCTCCTGGCCCACCAATCATCGCCCGATCGAACGGCCCAGGAGTCGTCTTCCTCCACCTGCCCCTCTCCCCATTCTGGTGCCGCCTCTTCGTAACCTCTGCCGCCGCCCCGTTGATTTCACCACTGATCTCGCCAACCGCCATCTCCATATATCTCGCATTCACCGCCAACCGCCTCCGCGTCTCTCGCGGCCAACCATCGTCGTACTTCTCGTGCCTCCAATCATGCACCAAACCTTCCATCGCCAGAAGACTCCCTCGACTCTATTTGAAAGCTCCACCGCCCCCTCGTTTCAGCCATTTGTCGTTCAACCCGAGGTTTAGCTCCAGGATTGACAGTCCGACCAACACCTTCACGACGTGATCTGGGGTTTCATACCTCGTTGCAGCTCTCTGAGCCCCGCAGCTGCTCTGCTCCGGCCAACCTCACCGTTGAGCCCATCCAGGTATCTCCTTCTCCCCCACAACTTAACTTCATCTCTATCCCCATATCCGATCTCGCTATCACTCCCTCTCGATCATTATCCTCTCCAACGATTCCTCACGAATTCGACGTTCACCTCCGATGCCATCGCCATCACCGTCGACAACCTCGTCTTCTCCGACTTCCGTAAGAACCTCCACGACTACGCCGGCCGCGCCTTGGACCATCTCCACCAACGACGCCAATGTCTCCGACAATCACCCCTGAGCGTCCCCGACTCCCCGCTCCGCCTTGGGCCACATTCACCGACGACCATCAACACGCTTCTCCGACTCCACCTCGACTGCGCCTTCACAGCTCCTCCTCCGCAGCCAAACTCCAGCCGCCTCCAACAGCTGCCCCTCCGCCCGGCCTTTCTCCGCTTGGGCCAGGCAGCTCCGCTAGGAGAGGCCGGACCTCCACCGCCAGGAACTCGAACCGTTGCCGCCTTCCACAAACGCCACCGGGCACGGAGCCCGAGGCCCTCCCACGAGAGGAGCACGTGCGGGAGGGACCGCCCATGTCAGCGCTTCCGTCAGCTTGGGTCACGAGCTACACATGTGACCCGCTGGGCAATTTTCAGAAGCCCCTTGGCTTTCATCCATATTGCATACCAGTCCAAGGACCAGAGGGCACGTGCTGCGCACGTGCCTCTCTGTGAATTTTGCAAGAAATCCCCCCAGACTTCTGGTAATTGCATAATAGTCCCCCTGCATATTTTATTTATAATTATTGCATATGTACCCTTGTCTTTATCCTTCATTTTAGACTTCGACATTTCATCATTTTTTCATCAAAAATTGGCATTCTGTTCCTCACTTAATTCTCTACAGTCTGACATGTCGTGGATTTTTTGTGATTAATGATTAATTAATAATTATTTATTTGGTGGAAAATTGTATATTTTGACCATTTTGTGCTCCTAAATTTGCAATTAATTAATCGTTGCTCTAAAAATTTCCGAAAGTCTCATATTGTAGAGTTTTGTGCTTGACATTGTGCCCAAAAAGATTTGCATTTGCATGCATATTTTCCCTGTAAAAATCATTTTGCATATTTCAGTGTTTGATTTTTAATAAATATTAGATCTCACATTTTTAAGGTTTAGGATTTTTCTGAGGTCCATCACCTAGTGATAGATCTTAGATAATTTTATCCCTTGAAAACAAGTAGGTTTAAGTTTTTATTATAATTAAATATTGAAATTCACTCTGTTTGCATTTGAAAAATTCATAAAAAAATTCATATTGCATTCAAAAATTACAAAAAAATTACAGCGTATTCATTTCATCATATTTTGCATCGTGGCCAAGTTTTACATTTTTCGGACATCATTTGAGCGTATTTCACATTTTAGTCCCTAAAATAGGCCGAAATTGCATTTTGCATCTTTTATTGCATTAAAAAATTAACAAAAAAGACCACATCGAAAACCGCGCACGAACGTTGATAGACATAATTCTAGGTTTTCCTTTGCCTCCTTATGTTCGACCTTGGGACTTGCCCAAGAAAAATAAACATAAAACCACTTGACTAAAATTGTTTAAATTTCCGTGGTTATTCTCTTGATCGATTCTGATTGCCGCCTACAATGTACGAAACGACAAAATCATAATTCTTTAGCACGAACAAAATAAACATCTTTAACACAGCGAAAATCAGATTCGTCAAGCATGTACATCAGGAGTTTTTCTTCTTGAGCCAGTAGATTATCTCTCTTTTGAAGCGTTATTGCAACCCACAACATCCCGTCCTCAGATGTCAACACCACCAGACTAGGTTGAGATGCACTATCCTTCCTAAGGGAGGACGGATGTTTCCACCCGTGTGCTACTCCAAGCTAAAGGATTCTACTTCCTCACCACCTCATCAACGAAGAGCTACGTGCATTGTGCTTTGTCCAAGTTAGGTCACTGTCTAAAAGAATCATGCATGTGCACGAAATAATCTACTAAGACTAATCAAGATGACATGTGAACATAGACTTGCGGACTCAAAGAATTAAGTCACTTGACCTAAGAAATCTTAACTCCAGCTCCTATAAGGTTCCTCTGAAATTAGGTGGATTAAGATCAAATCAAGTCCATCCTCAATATCTACTCATAACTTGGTTCAGAGCCCACTAGCTTTTCACATTGCATATGTATGATATGCAGATGAGAGGTGCAGATGACATGCTATGTAGATGAATGCAAGACTTTTTTTTAAGGATGATATGCAAGAGAAAATAAGAAGCCTTTATTTTCAACATTTTTATTTTATCTTCTGGTATTCAATAATTTTTATTATTTACAACAATTTTTAGTTGATACAATTTGTACATAATATACATGATTTTTTTGGTATACATCCTATTTTACAACATATTTTACAAAAGTACTATTTTTTTAAAAAAATTATTTTATACATATTATACAAGTATACATGTAAAATTTTTTTCCAATTTTTACTCACCCCGTACTTATTGCATAATATATACAAAAATATGTGAAAATACGCGAAAGTACGAGCTATGGGTACAGTATTTATGTACTATATACACGCCCCCCTATACTTAGCGTGTGATATGTCCTCAGAGCACGAAAAGCGATGAAAAAGCCATAGCTCGGGCTAATCGTAGGAGAGCTAAAATTACAAAAAAGTATAGAAGTCGCTCCGCCCCCCTATACTTAGGCTCTGGTATCCTAAGTGTAGAAGAAGATCAAAAATGGGACGGATGAGGTCAAGAGGGGAAATGGATGAGTATATACATGGCAGGCATCAATCCGTCCTATACTTAGGCTCTGGTCAGCCTGAGTATAAGACAAGAGTGAGTATGAGGGCCGATGTGATCTTGAGGATGTACAGTGAATAGATGCGGGTCACTCTCCCCCCTATACTTAGGATCAGGTCATCCTAAGTACAGTCACAAAATGAAATGATATGGAGCCGGGGCGAGTGATTCGAATCATTTGGGAGGTAGGGAGAGAAAGTATATATAAGAAAGAGTGAGAATATACAAGGATTAAGAAGGTTTGTGACGAACCTTCTTGCGGACGTGAGGAGATGGATAATATACATATGTGTCGCTGTCGGAATCGTCCTCATATGAATAATAGTGAGGTGTAGGGATCGTCCAACGAGGGTCGACACATGGCTGCTTGCTCAGATAAGGCTTGAGAACAACCGAACTGAGCTCACTCATATAAATCACCTTATCCCGACCAGATGAGGACTCCTCAGAAAATTCCTTCTCCAGTGTGTTGAAGGAAACCTTCTTAGTCGGTTTTCTAGAACCTGAATCATTGAGAGGGAGATGAGAGCGACGCACCTTGAGAGGTTCGGGGGAGCATCTCAAGGAATCAATTTTCGACTTCCTCTCACTAGATACCGACTAGAAGAGTGAAGCCGTGTTTTTATGTGGAGTCAATTTAGTCTTGGTTGTTTCCTTTGAAGGTCTGGGACATGGTGTGGTACTGACCATGGATTCCTCATCAGATGAGTCACCGTATAGATTGTAATATTCTTGAAGGGTCAGTACATGTCTCAAGAAGGTGCTAGTGGTCTCAGTTGGCTTGGCATTATTGGGCTCTTGTGTCGGATCATCAAAATGATCAAGGAAATCAACAAAGGTTGTGTCCGACTTAATGATAGCTTCTGGTCGTGAGTCTTCCTTAGAAGCTGTCACGATGGTGGTGCAAGCAGTTGATGAAGTGGAGGTGTGGGGAGTCTCAGAACCAATGATCGTCCGGATAGTCGGTCTCTCATGTGTAGCAGAGAGGTGGGACTCATCTACCTCTCGATGGTCACGACTGTCAGCGGATATACGAGTCACCTTAGAGTAAAATGCATCAAAGAATGGGTGATGTCGGAGTGCTCCCGATGCTGAAAATCGATCTCCCGAGTCTCGTAATCTATCATCGCCTTAGCCAAGGCTAAGAACGGCTTCCCGAGAATAATCGGAGATTGGGTAAACTCTCCTCGGTGCTCGATGTCAGTGATCGTGAAGTCCACCTGGAGTAGAGCAGCTTGAAAAGTAATGATGACTGAAATATTTCCTCTAGACCGTTTGATGGATCGATCAGCCAGCTGAACGATCTCTCTCGACTTTCTGATTGGCCTGAGTTTGAGCTTGTCAAACACAGAGGTCGGGAGGATATTTATCGGAGAGTCATCATCGATTCTTGCATGGGTAAAGATAGTGTCTTTGATTTCACATTCAACCCTAGGCAACCGCTTTACTCTGTGGCTCTTGGTCTTTCTCCCCATGACCAAGGAGGTGGCCATAGACACTATGTGTCTCTCAGTCCTTGTTCTCTTAGTTCCCGACCTCTTGGGCATCATTTTACTCTTTATAAATCTCTTGAGGTCGGGGAAGTGATCTATAGCCTTTATTAAGGGAAGTTTAAAAATCAATTCCTCATCGAGTGCTTCCCTTAGGGTGGGATCCAATTTTTCTAAGTCTTTTTCATTTTTAATTTTTATGTGTTTTTCTTATTTTTCAATTTTTTTGGTATTTTTGGTGGATGAATGATCAGACTCTGGATTGGAGGGTAAGTGGTTAGTAGAAGAGGTAGATATAATGGACTCCAACTGTACAAAATCTGTGGGTTCCCTGATGCTCGCTCGATTTTCAACATCAAATCTACTTAATTCCTTTTCCACTTTCATACCCAGGCTGGCAGAAATTGAGTGCAATATTTCCATGACAACTCTCAACTCGTTACCAAATGATTCATTTTTCTTAATAAGTCAAGAGATGTCATCTTACACAAAATTCTCAGACAAATCATGGGAGAGTTCTGATCGATTGGAGGATACTGCTGAGATATTTGGGTCTCATACTCAACATACCTAGACTCTGGCATGTAATCCTGGGTCGAATATGGACCATCCGAATGGCATATATTGGTCGGAACCTCATATGATGGAGTCAATGAACGGGGAATTGGTAAGTCAAGCTCATGAATCCACTCTTGTGAATGTATAGGCTCTCCGAATATGTGACATGAAGGTTGGTTAATGGAAGCTTGATCACTAAAGTCAATCAAGTTTGGGAATCATGATGTCCAGGCCTCTCCATTCGGGTTGTTTGATCGACCAAGTTATGCCCTAAGGTCAAGTCAGGATGTGTATATGTAAATTGTTGTATGGTCCCTACTTGAGGTGAGAATGAAGTATGTGGGGCATATAATTTTGCCAATCATCTGTCTCAACAGTGGCTTACTCTTCATTCGATTCTTTAATTCCTGCAAGCTCTCGAGAGTAAGGACAGACATCCCAAGGTGGAAGTGGATTCGGAGTGTTAGAATATGGAGTAGGTGAGAAATGCGAAGAAGTGGAGAAGTCAGTCGGAGTTCTGACTTCATAATCTGGTTGAGGTGGAACCGGCCACGGGTAAGGGTCTCCCGTGGATGGCAGATGATACATGGAAGAAGGAGAAGGCGAAGATGAATGGTATATGGTCGAGGAGGAATGACCAGAGGTCACAGGGTATGGGGACCAATATCCCGACATCTTGAAGAGAAAAGGATGAATGTAAGCAGAACGAGGTAGAAAATGTGCAATTACACAAGATAACACACACGGACAGACACAAAGACAAACGTAAGAGCAAACCCTGAGTTCACACTCAACATGGTGAAGGACCCGAAACTGAGTCTGATTAGTCTAGTTGATTTTAAGTGTGATTTTTCAGACAAGTAGCAAAGATTACGCGACCTATAGGGAGTCAGCTAAAAAGCCAGATGTGTCTCCCTTGTTTAACCTGTCGCCTTAAATACCAACGCCCTTCCTTTCTTCACTCCTATCCAAGTTGATGGATTTAAAGACCATGCCCCTATCTACCTGCAAGCAGGCGGAGGCTGACAAGGCTGGAACTTCGCCCCGAGGGGTTATTAGCAACTTGTCACGAAGTACCGCTGGTTCACCCCTGACTACCTGTGAACATGCGGAGGTTACTTGGTACTAGTCAATGAACCTAAAAATATTTAACTCGTGATATTTGCTAGGATCAGTTGGTATGTCATATGGAAGGTGGGGAATTGAGCTCTGCCTTAAGGTCTTCACACACACTCAAGTACCTTCACTCAGCCTGAAAACAAGGTCGGGGTTATTCTCCCACAAACAAGGGTTAATTTTAGTCAATTTTTTTGGTTAAATTCAATTAGCAGTCCCGATTTTAGAGATTACTTATCACTGATATTAATCTACACAAGCAATCACGTCTAACGTTCAGTCCCAATTCCTTTATCCTAAATTATAAAATCGAGAGAGAGAATCGGAAAAGGCCGATGCAATCGAGAAAACGATGATGAATGCTTGAGTAAGAAGACTTACAGTGCCTCCAGCTCTCTACAATGTGGGATGCAGTACAGAATTTAAATTTTACACTAAATGAATGCAATCGATGAAAAGCCGCTCCTAGATAGGCAATTCTATTAACGAGCGAAGAATAGATTCAAAGTTAGCTAAAGTCATGCGGTCTAAGTGCGTCTTTTAATGGTGAAGTGTGGTCCTAAATATTACGAGCACAAACAGTCCTAGAAAGCTCTAAGAGCCGTAAGTGCAGGTCCTATTCTACGTAAAGCAACCACACAGCACCCGGGGATACGTTTTATTATGACTTACATGCGCGAGATCCCAAATGGGAACCGCTGTAACTGCAGACACTTTTTTTAACAAGTTAACAAAAACTTGTTGGCATCTCAACAACCGACTTGATCCACAAATCGTCGACCTCCGATACATTTCGAGACGCGTCGACTTCAAGAAAGTCACTCCAAGTCCACCGGGCCCTCGCACAAAAAGATAGAAATTGTGTCAGAGAGAGATATATACAGAAATGGTCAGAAAAACAATCAAAGAAAAAATGGTTAATTACAAGATGGCTCGAGGGTCAGACCCCCCGAGTGAATGAAAACGTAAATCTAATTTTTCTAAAGTGATCCTAAGCCGTTTGCCTCCTCAGCAACGATGCCATTTTATAGACCGCGGATCTTATCCTTTTTAATGTTGTCAAATTGACTATTTTGTTGCAGTGGGATAAATGCGGATCGATCAAAAATTAACCGCACAAATCGATGAATCGTCGAATGAATTAACGTGCAGTTTTATGTTTGTTTAGCCTGGTCAAGCCCCAGGGTCGACTCAAGGAGGCAAAGGAACAACTCGAGATCAAATTAGAGGGATTAGATCGTAGTTTTCCATGTGGGATCTTTTTTTGTAATTTTTTATACAATAAAAATGCCGAATGCACAATACTGTTGAATTAAGTTAGTAGGAAAATACTCAACTTAGCCTAATTTAATTTTAATGTGAAATTAATTCAAATTAACCAAGTTATATTTTTCATAAGAACTTAATCCAATAACAAATGCAAAATGTATTTTTTTGTAATTTTTTGAATTAAAATGCACAAATGAAAAATGCAAACTTTTTTGGGGTTTTTATGCAATTTCTCATGCAAATGATATGCAAAAATTATGAAAATTATACTGAATTTAAATATGATGAAATTAAGCTATACTATTTTCTGGAATTTTCTGACACTTTATGATTTTTTATGAATTTTTTTACTGAAAACAGAGCGACTGTGAGTATTTAATTCCTAATTAATCCACGAAATCAAATTATCCAGAAAGCTATTTATCTCAAATAGATATTTTAATAAAGAATTCAGGAGAGTTAAAATTTCTTAAAAATCTTATCTGTGGAATTAATTAAAAATCAATTACAGAAATTACTCTATAATTTATTTTATGCACAAGACAACTCCTAATTGGACGAAATTTAGATTGTAATTAAAGCATACTTAGAAGCATCGTATACATTTTTTTTCGCAATTTTTAGAGCAAGAAATAAGTTTGTGCGAATTTTAGAGCATAAATGGGCAAAATATCACTGATTTTCAATCTCTGATTTTTAATAAAATATCTAATGCTCACAAAAATGCAAATGAATATCCACAAGATAAAGAATTAGTTTCTCTACAACATGCTATTTTTCATTAAAATAAATGATGCTATTTTGAAGTCCAAATTACCGTGCGAAGTCGGGGGTATCAATGCAATACTGAAATTAAAAGTTAATAAAGAAAAAGTGCATAGAGACCTATTTGAAATTAAAGAAAACGGACGGGTTAAATATGAAAACTGTCCAAAAAATAATAAATAAAACAAATAGACCTTGCCTTTTCCCCCAAGATAGGGCAAAGGCAAAGGCACGAAGGAGTGGTTGCTAGGGCACAAGCCGCGTGGAGGCGGCCTTGGCGTCACGGGCGGCGCGCTCGCAGGGGAGCACGTGGAGGCGGCGCGGCCTGATGGCGCGCGGGCGAAGATTGGGGGGGGGGGGGGGTATGTGTCACGCGAGGAGAGTCCGCGGCGGCGGCGAGCGGCCACGCATGACCGCGAGGGGAGGGGTGGAGGCTGGGCTAGAGGGCGGCACGAGGAGCCGCGAGCTGCTGGCGGCAGCAACGGCCTGCGGGGACGTGTGAGGGAGATGGGCGGCACCACGCGAAGGGGGAGGCTGGGTCGGCAGGCGCTCGACCTCCACGCGGAGTAGCTCGCAGGGACGCGCGGGCGGAGATCGGGGTGGGGGGTGTCGGCGGTAGTTGCAGGTGCGGCGCACCGCCGTTGCTTGCTGGCGCGCGAGGAGAGCAGAAGGACGTGCTTGGCGGCGAGGACTTGCAGGCCGGGGGAGGGCAGGCGGCGGCCGAGGAGGAGGCGTTGGGGATGGTCGTCCAAGGCTGCAGCTCTTGTTTCCTTTTTTATTTTTTTTATTCTTTTGCATTTTTTTTGTATTTTTTGTAAACAGTAGAATAGAAAATGCGATGAAGGTATGGTGGTGATGGTGATGATAGATGATGTGTAGTTTTTTTATGTAAACAGTAAATAAATGCAATGGAGAAAAGGTGGATTGTGATGGCGGTGGTTGATGACGTGGTCTTGTTTTTTTGTGATGAACAAGGGAAACAAATAATGTTAGATAAAAAATGACAGTGAAGTTAGAGAATACTTACCTGTGGTTTTGCTAGGTGGAGCTCCGATGTGCGGCTCTCATCATCGTGGCCTCGATCTGACTCGGCAAAAAAATCAGAGAAGCTATGCAGCTTGGATGCGGCTGCGATGAGGTCGATCTCTCTACCTCGGATCTCGCCAAATACGATGGAAACTGTCATCGCGTCGAAGACTTACTCGGTCGTTGTCATAGTCGAGCATGTTGAGCTAGTAGTTCCCTTTCTCTCTTGATTATGGCGGATGATTAAAAATGGTGGAGGATGATGTGAATATAAAGAGGGGGAGGAAGTTGGAAAAGAGATGGAGAAAGTGGAGAAAATGGTGGAGGAAGTGGAGAAGATGTGGCTTGGAGTAGAAGGCAAGTAGAGGAGAAGAGGTAAAAGGAGAATAAAATAATATAGTAGGCTACTACAAATAATTAAAATAGTAATAAATTAATAATAATAATAAATTTGAAAAATAATAAAATATATCTGAAAAAAATAAAAAAATGGGGTGACATGTGGCAGCTCCAGGAGGTGCCACATGTCGCTCCTAAAAAATTCAAAAATTAAATGTAAATAAAAAAAAGAAATAATAAAAGGGATTAATGGTCACACGAAAGTTGCTCGTCTCGACGAGATCTACAACTTTCGTGAAGAGTCAAAAATCAAATGAAATCATCTGTACAAAATGTATTTTTGGGTGGTACCTTATAGGTATAAAATATCACATTTTACCTTTTTACAATTTTTTTGCCATTTTTCAATAAGAGAAAATCTAAAATAAAAATATAGAAAATGTGAAAAGAATATTTACAATTTAATCTATTTTTTGGATTTTTAATAATTAAGAAAATGCAAGGTCATTTGGCCAAGTTTTGCATACGAGCTCCGATTTTAATGAAACTGGTCTTGTTTTGAAGGTCTCTGAATGTATATTACTTTAAAGTAAGTAGACCTAAGTCAGACACTGTATGAGAGAGATATGTGCATTTTAAGGCTCCTAGTTTCAAACTTGGATTGAGGTTTTATTGGTCAATTTCACAAGTTAGTATTTTTTTGATTTTTTTTCTTTAATTAGTGTTAATAATATATACACTATAGAGTTGATTTTATTGGATTTGGAGTTAATATAAAATATATACAAATAGGTGAATATTTACAAGTGAAATGGGCTTCTTATTTTATGCAAATATGAATACTAAAATGCAGATATTATCAATGTATGCATGAATGCTAATTATGTAATATAAGTAGAAATATGCATCTAATTACTCGGGAACAATGCTTTATTTTCAACTTTTAGAGTGATGAATTACAGAATCATCAAGAGGCAACTGGTTGTTGCCTCAAATAAACAAGCACTCTCATCTTGATGCCAATAATTAGATTAGAAAACTAAAAATCTCGCGATCAATGTTAAACTAATTTGGAAACCACATATTAAAGGTATATTCGCCATTAAATTAGACCATCAATTCCTGGTTTCTCAATATAGGATCTTCAATGAAAGTCTTATAGTTTGATGAAAAATCATTTGGTCATCACGAGATGATTCACCTAAGATGAAAATGTTTATGTGGAAGCTCATTTGTAGGAACATTCCATTGCGATCACCTTCAGCACAATGAATCCTTGAATTTTAAATCGTGCTGCTAGATATATGATCATCAATATGAAGATTTAAACCATCAATTTGCATAGTGTCCACATGCTTGAGCGGTTTGGTTCCTTCTTGACCTTGATGATATAAATCAAGGGAATCTAAGTTTTATTCTCCCACTTCCTACTATCAAGTACAACATTTCCATCCCATTCTCCTCAAATTGCACTACTCTCAACCTAATTTGGTTTGAAATATGCAATATGAAGTTCATGCTCACCATCTATCCTGTATCCAGGTTTGTATTTCAAAGCTCAAGGATTAAGAGACCTCCTCCTCCAATCAATAAAGGACGACGTAAAAATGAGCACTCCTCCCAATTGAAAATTGTCATTTTTGACATTTTAATTGAGGTTGACATGACCCTATCCTCAATCGACATGCACTTTCAACATTGTGTGCGCTAACTCCTCCAGAGAACTCTTCAAAGCTTTCATGATCTCCACTTGCGTAATCTTGGGACTTCTCTGTCGGTAAAGCTGAACTTTCATCTATTTTAAAAAGTAATAGGTAGTTTCTAACTATTATAATTACAAAACCATGATGAGTTCTGACAGTAAATCAGTTGTGGACTGCATCAATTTAAAAATCTCAAAATGATTAGAAAACGAAAAAGAATAATTAAAAGATGCTAACAAATACTTCTCTATTGTAGGCTTGCCAAACTAATTATACAACTAATATTTCTTCCTTATTGTAATTTGACAAATGCTCGCAATTATTCTACTATCTCCTTAATGATGCGGAGGGGCTTCAACTCTATTGAGCACCTTAAAAGGAAAAAAAACTAATATCTTTTTGCCGTGTAATTAGAGAAAATGATCATTCTTCTTATAATATCTATAACCCTTATTAAAATTGTGTTTTTAACCCATCTTTGGCCACGTGTCTTCACTCCCCTTCCTCCATTCTCCACCTCTATCACTCTTTCCACTCGTGCTCTCTCTCTCCACACTCCCTCCGCCTGATCTCTCACTCCCGCTCTTTCTCTCTCTCCATTAGATGTCCATCACTCTCAACCATGACCTTTCTCCCTCTCCCTCTCTCCTCTTTATTTCTCTTCTCGATCTCTCTCTCTCTCTCTCTCTCTCTCCCCCTCCAACTTTTAACGTGATCTTGACATGAATATGCATGTTCACATAAAACTTATAAGGTTTTTTTTACAATTTTACCACTATTAGATTATGCAATAACACTTATGCGCTAATCCACAATATCAATTATGCGATTTTTTTGCAATGTGCAAACATGAATCTCTATCTTCTTGGACAATCAGAAGTTGTGCCCTTGGTTAGTTTTTGTCCATTCCCTTCTCAAATGGATATTATCTCAGTGGTAAAAGTGTACTTGGAAAGAAAAAGAAGGGTGCAGTTGTAATTGGAAAGGAAAAAGAGGGGGACAAGTATTTTAAAAAAAATTGTAGGGAAATTATTGTAATAAAATTCTACTAAATCAAGATTTGGTTCCTATAAATCATGATTTGGTTTATCTCATTAACGACAAAATATTACATGAAGTACAATCTTTTCAAAAGATAGATAAATTGTACGTAATATGTTCCTTATAATTTAACAACTAAAATCTATGTACATTCTTATGATTTAGCCTCTTAATTTCATACTTTACCCAGCAAAACTACTCATTGTATTTTTATGACTTTGTATTTTTCTATGGAGACATTATTTCAAAGAAAGAAAATTAGTTTTAATATAAAAATGCATTTTTTAAATAAATCTATCTATCTATAACCTATAATAAATACTGGATTTTTTCTTAATAAACAAAGCTAAAAAGCTCCATTGAACCATTAAACACCAAATCTGATCTGCTTGAATCGAGCAAATCAAGCTTCTAATTTGGACTATTTGATCTCTTCATCCACTGATCGAAATATCTTTTGAATCGATTAAAATAAATCAAAAACAATATTAAAATTACATATGGACTTTAAAAATACATGGGATTTTAAAAAATAGTATAAACTCACAATGATTCATATAAAAATCATAAAAAACCTATATCATATCATTTTAAAACATGTTTAAATTATCTATTAAATAAAAGTAAAATACAAACATGTCCTTTTGTTTAGTATATGTAAATTGAAAAAGACAATTCTATGAATTTGTAAATCTCTATATTCCACTTTAAAATCAATGTATTATCAATAAAAAATATTAGAAATAGACCAAAAATTACTAAAAATAGTAAAATATATTAAAGCATAAAAATAATTTTCTTTAATAAATTTTGAGCATTTTGATAGCTATAATAAAAACTGTTACATGTATATACTTTTGAATAGTAAAACCTTTTTTTTCAAAATTAAAAGTTAATAAACAATATAAAATAAAAATTAGAAGAAAAATTAAATATAATAAAAACAAAAAAATATTAGATGTAAAATAGATAAATATATAAAAAATATATAATTTATACACATGGTTAAACTAAAACAACATAAAAAGAATAAACACACATAAAATGAAATAAAAATTCATAAAAATTATTTTTAAAAGAAATAAAATTTCTTAGATTTTGAATAAATCGATTTAAACAATAGGATCTGCTATCTGAACATATATATATATATATATGTATATAACACATTATCGTAATATATATTATAAATCTAAACATAAGATGAAAAATGAAAATTAAAATTTTACTAACATATATATGATACATTATAATATAAATTATGAAAAATACAATAAAATTTGTTTTTAGAAGAAATCACATGATATTATAAATCTAATAAATATCAACTCTGATGGGACCAACACTAATAAAAAAGTAAGTATGCTTTTTGCAACTAAAATTCTACCTCCTCCCCTTCTTAATTTGAATTTTATTCTTTTATTTACCCTTATTTTGATTAGATGTCTACTATTTATTACATATAATATTATCTTTTAAGTTAAGAAAATGAAATATACTGTTTGAAATGCAGATCATTAAAATTTCTTCCCAATATGTCCAATCCCAATATATTCTTATAGCTTGAAGCGCGTAGTTAGAGACAGCTGCGCCCAGAGCTCACCGCGAGAGAGAGAGAGAGAGAGAGAGAGAGAGAGAGAGAGTTCTCCGTCCCCTCGCCTGTCCTCAGCCAAAGCCAAAGCAGCAGCAGAGTAACAGAGGGGGCGAACACAGCAATGGACGACTACACGAGGGAGATGATGGACCTTAAAACCCTGGTTACGCGCACCCTCGAGAAGAAGGGCGTCCTCGCCAAGATTAGGGTAAATCCCTCCCCTCCCTTCCCCTCCTTTCCTCATCCAAAACGACAACTAGGTCTTCTTAGTTTTTTAAGATCGCCACTCTCAGATCGCTCTTTCTTTGTGCTTGTGGATCTGCTCGCAGCGCGGGGGAGAGGGATCATCTTGTCGGGGATTCGCGTAATGCGGGTCTGCTCCGGTGATATTCCCGGTTATTCGCTTCAAGTGGGTTAGGATTCTGGTGTCGTTAATACTTGCTGGTGAAGTGGGTTGTAGGGCTACTTTGATTTGCCAAGTGGGGTATAGTAGCTGGAGATGCAGAGATGTTGCGCTGATAAGTGGATGGGTGTTTGATATTTAGGTATTGGGGATTTTGATGAATGCGCCTCTTCCAGATATGATTGGCTGTGTACTTTAGTTTCTTGACGTCGATAAGGGCTTCTTTGGCTATGAATATTATGGGCTGCTGTTTAGTTTGGTAACTACCTGGTGATCCGAGTGAATGTCTTGGGCAAATATAACTGAGCCATCAATATAGTTGGCGCAAAAATAATGCCGTGGGCCATGCCGACAAGCACTGCATGGATTGCATCATGTGTTTCCTAGATTTCGCCGTGTTACTCGATGTTTCTCTGGGTCCACGAAGAAGATGACGTCTAGGTGCCAAATAGGGCCAAGGCATCTTTCTAAACAGAGAGATGAACCACCAAATTGTTGTTACTTGATAATTTGCAAGATTGGACAGGACTTGGGGTGTCTTGAAGCACTTACTTGGAAAATCATCTTATGTTGCTGATTAAATTTGCAAGGGTGGTGATGAATTCAAAGGGCTATCATCTTCTGCGAAGAAGATAATCAGAACTACTTTGATGGAAATAAACGTGAGGTTTATTTTGATAGCATAAATATGAAGTTTGAGAATGCTGTGATCATAGTTTTAAGTGTCGATGCTGCTTCGCCAAGTTCGAAAAGGGGCATGTCGCCGGAATAATGTTTCCCCTATGGCTACTACTCTTCAACTTTTCAGCGAGCTCTCGGGTCTTCAAATCAATGGCAACAAATCTAAGGCGGTCCCTTTCTCCATGTCCACGGCGGAGGAGGCGGAGTGCTCGCGTTTGCTGGGCTGTCCTGCCTCCGATCTCCCTTTTGATTACTTGGGTTTACCTCTGACGGTGGGTCGCGCGCGCACTCGTGATTGGAAGTCGATCGTCGAAAAGGTGGAGCATCGCTTGGCTGGGTGGCGCGCGGCTATTCTCTCCCGTGGTGGGCGGTTAGTGCTTCTTAAAACGGTTTTATCTTCCATCCCTATATACTTTCTCTCGGTGCGGGGGATGCCAAAGGGGGTTCGTTTGCGTCTGGAGAAGTGTATGCGGGGCTTTTTGTGGGGGAAGAAGGGGGGAGGGGGGAAAGGTGTGCACCTCGTGGCCTGGGATGAGGTCACGCGACCTAAGAAGGAGGGCGGGCTGGGCGTGAGGCGCCTGGCGACGGTGAACGATGCTCTATTGCTCAAATGGGCGGCGAGAATTTGGGGTAGGGAGGGCAATTTCTTGTTAAACTGCTTGAGGGTTGCGGCTGGGGATGGCTTTCTTTCTGCCTTTCGCGGTGATTATCAGGGTCAGGTATCAACTTTTTGGCGAGGGGTGATGGGCGTTCTTATCAGAAATCGCTCCTTTTTTTCAATTAAGCTCGGTGATGGTAATTTGATTCGCTTCTGGGAGGATGACTGGACGGGAAGGGGGCCCTTACGGATCCTATTCTCCCGCCTTTACGCCTTGGTGCCCAACAAAGATGTAACGGTGGCCTGCTGCTGGGATGGGCGTGCTTGGTGCCCTCCAATTTCTGAGTTCTTGTCGGATCAGCGGATGCACGATTATATCGCTCTCATTTCCTTTCTTGTTGATGCCCCCGTGCCTTCTTGGGGCCGTGACTATTTGGCCTGGAAGAATGGGTCTTTCTCTATCAGTGACGCTTATAAGGCCATCTTGCCCATCTTCGATGGGGCGGATGACATATTCTTGAGAGATTGCAGATTCTTGTGGGGGCTCAAGCTTCCTGAGCGAGTTGGTATTTTCCTTTGGCTTCTCCGTCGGGGAAGATTGCTAACTCGTGATCGTTGTGCTCGGATGTTTCCAAATTCTTCGCCTCTCTGTGGACTCTGTAACATGGAAACGGAAAGTATTGATCACCTATTTCTACATTGCAGCTGTGTTTGTGCTCTATGGGCCGACTTAGGTTGGCTGGATCTGTCATCTTTCGCTCCTTTCTGTCATAGCTTGTTCTGTGGTAGGGGGCGGCCACGGCTTGCGCTGCTGGATCCAATTTCGCGGCTTTGGAGCCTTTGGCTGGGACGAAATGAAGCTATCTTTGCTCGGCAGCGATTCTATTTGGAGAATATTCGCTCCACGGCCTCGGGCTTCCTTCGTGACTGGACCTCATTGTAATATGTTTTTGTTGCGGGGGTAACACTCTTTGTTTACCCCCTGTACCTTGTTTTGTACTTTCTGCTCTTCCATTCTCCCTTGTAAGTATTTCTTCCTCTTTTTAATGCATTGGGGTGAGCACCTTCGCCTGTGTCCCCCTTTTTTCAGCCTCAAAAAAAAACTTAAAAAAGATGAAAATTGATGAATTTCAAAGATAAAGGGTCTCAAATGCATCCTAATGTAATTTTAATACATTTTCTATGTGAATAAATTTAAAAATATAACATCATACTGTCATATTGGTAATCGTGAATATAAGTACATATGATTTAAACGATATGAACGCGCATGAAATAGTCTTGAAAAATAAAGACAAAAAGAAAACACACTAACGTAATAATTCATAGCTAGAATTAACTTCTTATCGGATCTAGACTTAATGTCCTTGCTTTCTTACTTGTGCTGACAACATGCTTCAACGTCTTCAAAATTTTTCTCATGTCATGTATGAGTAGAGGCTCATGCAATCTATGATAATTTGTATATACTCTTGGTCAGAAATTGTGTGGAGTATTCCAATATACAGAAGTCTGCTCCCATCAACACCTATGTCTCGACGAGGGGCACAAACTTCTGATGATGCAGTCTAGCTCATTCTTGATGAACGCATTGATGGGGAGCGACCAAAGCTTGTGACGAGGTTGGTGGAGAGTATTGAATAGATTCACATGAAAAATAATCATGATAAATATCATATTGTTATCCAACTCTCGCCTCACTAGAAGAAGATTCTTTTGTTCCACTAGCACCGCCACCTTAATCATATACATATCCGTTAGGCATAGGTTATGAATGCACTCGTATCAAAGAGTATTGAAAAAAATACCACGACCATGTTTTGATGATTCTTGAAGATTTCATCAAGACACTTGATGATAAGAAGTTGAAGCATCACGAAAGTGTGGGAAGAAGGATGCGTCGACGCCTTTGTATTAAGAATAATCCATTTTCATCTTTAAGGGACCCTACTTAAGATATTAAGTCCTCCTTATAATCATCAGCCGAACAATTCCTATAAAACCCATACCCATAGTCATCATACCTGTATGGCCCATACCAATTATTCCCATCATATTCTCTTCCAGCCTTAAATATTTGACTATCAGTTAAAGCTCTGCAGTTCTGCTGAGAATGAGTATACTTGGAGGATCAATGGAATCGTAAAAAATAAAGAACAATACACGAAGGATGAGACTAGAAGATAAAAATATAAAGAATCCTCATTAATTCATGTGACTAGGGCTGCTAATCGAACCGAACTGTACTGAACAAACCTATATTCGAGTTTGGTTAAGGAAGTTCAAAAATTCAAGTTCGAGTTCGGTTCGATAAATGATCGATAGGATATGTTCGAGTTCGAGTTCAGTTAGAAAACGAATGTTCGGGTTCGGTTCGATAATAGTTCGTCAACGATTTAACTTAACTAAAACTTGTTTATACGAACAAATTCGAAGTTTGAGTTCGATAATAAAGTTTAATAAGCAGCAAAATAAGAAATTGTTCAAATTAAAGTGGTATAAAGCCCAATAAATACCATAATTTCTTTAACCTTGAAATTTATCACGTGTATAAATACGAAGTTACACACACATACACATACATATACATATATCGAACTCGAACTTTTATCGAATGAACATATGTTATGTTCATGTTCGATTCGTTAAGCTATTGAACTAAAGTTTGAATTCATTTTCAGTTTGTTTAGAAACGAATGAACATTTTTTGAATTATTGTTTAACGAGCTCTAATCGAATGCGAACATGTTCAATTGGATTAGCAATTCTACATGTGATCCCCCTAAGTTATCAATTTTTAATGTAGGATTGTCTTGTACTATTTATGAATATACAAGCATACGTAGACGAGTGTTGAGAGTTTTATGTTGTTACTATTTCACAATTTATTTTTTTTGTCCTTAGTATTTAATTTACCAATTAAGATTTCTCTTATATCAGAGAACCCTTAGGCTCTATGAATAAACAAATTATTCACTTCTACATGCTATCAGAGCGACGATCCTAAACCAGAGCATGTGCCCTAAGATCTAAACCTAACCTTCTAGCCCAATGCGCTACCGCAATCAACGGCAACAAGCAACCGCCATCGCCATCAGTAGTAGCAGCGATAACCTGTTACCATCTACGGCAGCATGCAACAACTGCCGCCAACATCAGCAACAACAACAACCTATCGTCGTTGCTGCCCATCGACAAGAATCGCAGTGGCAAGAGGCAGTTTTTACCGCTCCAGCGGCTTCTCGCCGTGATTCAACCGCTTCGACGATGATTTGCGTGTCTGATTTCATAGTTTTTGGCTAATTTCAGTCGGAAAATAATGAAATCAGATCGTTGTGGAACCTTTTGAGACCTAGCAAGGGCAATGACTGCATAGGGTTGGTTGTGGAATGAGTCTACGCCTACAATCGCCCTTTTTCATGTCTACCTAGACACCTCTCTATCAGTTTAATGTCCTTGTTCTTTGTCCACAATGTTAGAAAACGGAGTTGATGCGCCATCTACGGGTGCCTTCAAAGGTCCAACACCCATTGTTAAGATGGATGGCACAAACTACGCGTTGTGGGCGACGCAGTTCATGAATTTGCTGCAGGCCATGGTTATTCTGACGTAGGATGAGCCATCTGGCAAGACTAGGACCAACGCCTCATAGGATGTAGATGATGCATATGCCAATGTATGGCTGTTTGCCTTGCTATGGTACTGCATAAGGGTGCGAAACTGCATGGACCATAACTCGTAGTTGGTCCCATCATTCTTCATGATAGGAGCCGTGTCCTTGAAGGCACAAGATGACAAAAAACGTCACCCTTGTTCTCTGACATGATGAGAAGATTGTCGAAAATCCAGACCTAAACTGGGGAGTGGACCGCTTTGAGAAAGTCTACACAATCATACGAAGGAACGATTGTATATGTAGACTCATACAACCATCATCTTCAATCCTTGATGTAGCCGAGGGTTGGAAAACGTGATTTATATGTTCGAAATCACGTATTCCGATCAAAATCAGACCGTATATGCCTGTAAAAGCGGCCAAACTGCAATCCGCAGAGGATGGAACAACCCTTAAAGCAGCGGGGAGCGACAAGACCGCAAGAATGGGGTGACCGGAACGGCCGGTTGGGGCAGTCAACTGAGGGATCGGTTGGGGCGGCAGTCAGATGCCTGGCCGGAGGCTTGCAGGTCGGCGAAGGTTGGGGGGGTATGGTTAGTGTTTGGTGGGATATGGAAACCCCGGTCTAGGACTGTTGCTCTGATACCTTATTGGAGGAAAAAAATAGAATTTTGATGTTATTATTGAGACCCTAGGGCTCTCATATAGGAGAAAAGCCTTGGGTAAAGTGGGTAAATTACAAGAGAGGTACATGAAAGGAAGAGTAATAATAATTAAATATAAAGAGATAAATATCTCAACAAGTACACTGATTCAGACCTTTGTGGCTGAAATGAAGATTATTTTCTCTACCTCTATAAAATATATTCCTTTTGATAATGCTCTTGAGTTCTGTACTACTCAAATGTCTCATTTTTTCAGTTATTGTGGCATTATCCATCAGAATTCCCGTTCATATACTTCTTAACGGAACGGTATTGCAGAACACAAACATCGTCATCTTCTGGATATCACTAGGATTCTCCTCATACAGTCGGGCTCCTCATCTATTCTTGGGTGATGTTGTGATGACAACATGTTATCTTATAAATCGGATGCCCTCTACTATTTTGTGTGAAAAGGCACCCTTCTCCCTTGCGTTTCCAGAGAAGGACCTTTTCTTCTTTATGTCACGAGTATTTGATTGCATGTTGTCTGGATATTTTATATATTTCTATTTCTCTTTATATATTTTCCAGTTCTTCTGTCTACTATTTGTAGTTTGCCCATAGGTATCTCCCTATAGAAGAGAGCGTAGGGCTCAAGGAATAAACAACTTTTAGTTTTTTCCCAACATGGTATTAGAGTGGCGGTCCTAGATCGGAGCTCCAAAACCCTAACCCTAGCCGGCCCCCACCTTCTCTCTTCTCTACGCAGGGTGTCGCCGCCCCCAGCCCTAGCACAGGGTGCCGCCGTCCCCAACCCTAGCGCAGGGTGCCTCAGCCCTAGCACGGCCCCAACCTATCGCTTGCCTCGCCTAGGCATTGCCGACCCTCGCGTGACCCTCGTCAGCGATCGTCAGCCCTGCGTGGATCTCCACGGTCCCCGCCCAGGCTCCGCCAGCTACCGCGTGGCTCCAACCAGTGACGTCGGCCTCGCCTAGGCCCTCTCCGACCCTTGTTAGGCTTCCGCCAACCGTCGCGTAGGCCCTCCCCGGCCTCGCCTAGGCTCTTGCCGGCCCCACAGTCCTCCCTCGTGGCTCTTGTCATCGTCTGAGCCCTAGAAGTTGGGGTCTTTCGCCTTTCACGAGATTGATTGCATGAGTTTACACATGCTATCATATCTCTCTGTCAGTGTAGACAAGAACGTGTTTAGTCTTCATATTTAGTCTTCTCGCATCATCATGACGGAAAGTAAGGCTGAAGTTCCCTCCATAGGCGCCTTCAGAGGTCCCACACCTATAGTGAAGGTGGATGATTAAAATATGAACTATGGGCTATGCAATTCATCAGCATGATGAAGTCCACAGGTAAGAAACACATTCTTATCGAAGAAGAACCGACTGAAAAGACTGGAGTTAATGCCTCATAGGAGGCAGATGATGCTTATGCCAAGGTTTGGCTCTCAGATACATTGGCATTAGAAATCACCAATGTTATATTTCACCAACCCACTACCAAGACGATATGGGATATTCTTGCTGCCACTTATTCACAGGAGAAGAACGAGATGAAGATTCTACAACTTCAGCATGATATCTTTACCATCAAGCAGAATGCGCGTCTTCTTCACTCGCTGTATACATCCCTACATGGGATGTTTGAGAAGCTTTATAGCTTCATGCCTCTGACATCTTACTCCTGAGTAGCAGAAGACTTATTGGAATGCCACCATGGTTGGTGTGTTTCTGGCGGCCCTTGATCCGGAGTACAAGGCGGCCCGTTCTCAGATCTTGGCAGACTCTATTATTCCTCCAATGGAGGAAGCCTTTCGAAGACTCAGTCGGATTACTGTTCCATCTTCCATTGCCAGTCAGACTTATTTAGCGATGGCTGCTTCTCAAGGTCGAGGAGGCTCTTCTCTGTTTTGTGGACGAGGACCGCGTGATAGAGGAGGTCGTGTTCGTCAACCCTGCACATTCTGCCATCGTTCTGGACATACCAAAGATACATGCTACTCTAAGCATGGATTTCCAGCCTCTACTCGTGTGGCTGAGCAGATTGAGCCTCCAGCTGCGTCTTTTATGGATCAACACTTTGATCTTGTCGCACGACTGAGAGGCATCTGTTGGACATGCGAGTCCACGACGAGCCATTATGCAATAAATGTTATTGCGAATATCATTCCCTGATCTGAAATGAAGAATAAATAGTTTGCATAATAGGTCCCTTAGTACAATTAGGGTTATGTATCATGGCCATCTTAATAATCATACAGCTGTTGATTCAACTATTGAATCATAGAGGCTGTTGCTTGGATGAATATCTAAAGGGTTAGATTGATGACTCATCAAGCACCGTCAAATGATTGTTAAGAGATGATCTCCAGCCTGAGTAGGAGATGACAATCCTTTCTCATTTAGGCTGATATCTGACCGACCTCTTGATGCAGGTCCTCTGCATAGGAATAGAGATTCAGAGGTGTCAGATATGTTAGGTCAAAGAGTTGACTTAACGAGATCGAGATAACCAACGTCCTATATCGTATGCTGTCACGATACATGCATGCATCCTCTGACTAGAGACAGGTGTGTTACTATATGTTTGAGTATGTACATTTGGCAGACGAATAGGTTGATGACCTAATCAAGGTCTATACACTGGCACGCTGGTGTGCGTGTAAGGGCATATGAGTAATACAATCTCTCAAAGGGATCATACATGTTCAATTACTGAACCGGAAGACATGAGCTCACTCATGAGATATTGGGAAGAATCAAATTCCGTGCATGGTCGTATCGCTTTGGAAGCTTGACTGAATTTGTAGGTTTGATATATACTTTTGGAAAATATATGATCAAGACCTAGGTATGATATATGCTTTTGGAAAGTATATGATCGATACCGACTCCCAATGATCGAATGAGAAACTTACTGATAAAACCATGAAGTAGACAGTATAAAGTTGATCCAATACTTCGGGTTTATTCTAAGTCTTCCAGTATGCTGGATGTACAGGTATTGGGAATACCTGAGGGTGATGTGATCATAAACGATTGTATAACCGTGACGCTTCCATTCCTAGGGAGTGATGAAACGGGTCTGGATTTTAGTGACTCCTCTCAGTAGAGAAGTAATCTGATCTTGGTCCAAATGTTGGAAATTAATCTGAATGTGATTTAGATGCAATGAGAAGATTAGATTTGCGGTCTTGATTTAATCAAGCATCTATGGGAGGCCCACGATCTGGATTTGAGATACGATCTCAATATCCAAGTCACTATACGTGGAACAATACAATCACCCTGTCCTTATCTCCAAGTATTCGCGGAGAAAGCACATTATCCTTGAAAGAGTTCAGGATAATTTCATTGTTGATATGTGTATCTGAGCATTGAAAAAATAGATAATTAAATGTGATTTAATTATCATGATTAATATGAATTCGATTCATATTATAAAGAGAGCTATCTTAGATAATTAAATATGATTTGATTATCAAAGATAAAAATAATGTGAATGTGATTCATATTATTTGGGCACACAAGAATAGAGATCCAAGATGATTAAATGTGATTTAATTATCATGGATATGAATAATGTGGATAGCAATATCCATATTAGTCATATATATTATAAATGTGATTTATAGTATATAAGAGAGAGCTATTTTTATTTACAATGGTTAATTAAATGTTGATGTGAATTGGATTCACATTGGACAATTAATTGGAAATGTAATTCACATTTTATTTTGGGTTGTGAATATGATTCACAATTTTCCAATGGCAAGATTGCAATATTCACAAAATAATTATCAATTATTTTTGTAGAATAATTTACAACAAGTGTTGTTGTAAATCTTGGAGATTTCCATGAAATAATGTAATCTCATGAGATCTCATGAGATTACATGAGATTGCCACCAAATCCAATATTATGGAAGTAGGCAATCTTCATTCTATAATTTCCATGCTTGATTGATTTAATTTGGGATTGATTTATATTGATTTATCAGTATAGATTTAATCTAAATTAAATTAATTGTTGTTGGTTTTGACCAACACAAATCTTGACCATTAAAAGAAACACAATCAATGAGAGCCATTGGATTTGTGTTGTCCCCTGGATTGAGATCCATGGATCCCAAGATGTTTTAAAAGGAGAGGCATCCCTTTGCTGTTCTTTACACACAAGAGAACATCAGTCTCTCTCTCTCTCTTTCTCTCTACACATCAGCCCTCTCTCTTCCTCTCTCATGGCCGTCCACCATGGATGCCCTAGTGGGAGTTTCCATCGCCGCAACGTCGTCATTATGCTGCCCGACCCTTTGCTCGTGGATCTCCGTCTCCTTCGGTGCGCCTCACTCGTGAAGAAGACGTCGGATCTCGTGTGTCGAGATCAGGAGATCCACCGCTTGGATCATCAACATGGATTGCGAGAAGCACGCGGTTCATCCCCGCACTCGCAAGCGTCTCCTCCGTCGGATCGGATTTGAGATAGGATGCATCTTCGTTTCGAGACTCGATCGCAACCACGCTTCAAGAGATAATCCTATTACTTGTTTGTGGTTTAGACGAAACGATCCGAGAAGTGTTCTTGGATCATGTGGTTTCGTCGTAAGAAAAATTTTTTAATTTCCGCTGCATAGAACAACTAGTGCGACTAGTTGTTCTTCGTCGTATTCGATATGACGCTCACGCTTCCGTGACGCGCTTGAGGATTTAACCATTTCCTTCAGCATTATACCTCCAGCCGGTCCTGTTGTGTCCTCCTCAACCATGGGAGTCACTTTGATGTGGATGCCTATGCCTCCTCCAGCACTTCAAGTAGTACTTATGCGCTCATTAGCAGTTGTGGATCATATGTAGTTGAATGGATTATGAATTCCGGTGCCACGCATCACTTGTGTGGAGACAGGAATCAACTTACAACATATAGACTTGTCCCTCCAGGACGCACGATGGTTATTGCAAATGGGACTCATTCTCCAATTATAGGTCATGGGGAGATTAGTTTGACACCGTTTATGCACTTACAGAATGTGCTGCATGCACTCGAATTTTCTATCAGTCAAATTACAAAAGATTTAAATTGTCGAGCTATTTTTGACCCATCTTCACTTATATTTCAGGGCATCCTTACAGGCAAGGTGATTGATTGTGGCCGTGAGCAAGGTGGCTTCTATCGCTTAACCCGGACTCCATATGTTGACATCTCTGCTTTTTTTGCTGAACCTATTTCCCCCTTCATGTGGCATCTGTGCTTTGGTCATCTCCCGCTACAGAAACTATGTCGGGTTCTACCTTAGATTTTTCCTCACTCGTCTTTTCATAGTGAGTCTTATCAGTTGGGAAAACATCATAGGTCGTCATTTCCTAGTTGTCAAGGTCGGAGTAGTAGCTCCATCTTTGAGATGTTTCATGTAGATATTTGGGGCCCCACTCGTGTTCCAGATCATCAGGGACACACATTCTATCTTATTACAGTGGATGGTTGCTCTCCTTTATCATGGGTCTTTTATTACGAAATAAATCTGAAGCTGGTGATGTTATTAAAAATTTTCTAACTGAAGTACAAAATGTGTTTTCATCTTCTGTGAAATTTGTGAGAACTGATAATGCCTTGGAATTTTGTACTCGTTATCTGTCGAATTATTTTTCAACCCAATGTATTATTCATCAGACATCGTGTGCCTATAATTTCCAACAAAATGGTGTTGCCGAAAGAAAGCATTGTCATTTACTTGACGCTACCAGAACCATTCTTATTCAAAGTCGTGCCCCACATTCTTTTTGGGGTGATGCCATCCCTACAACATGTTATCTCATTAGTCACATGCCATCATTAGTTTTGGGTGAGAAAATTCCTTTCTCGCTTGCTTTTCCTGAAAAGGCATTATTCTCACTCACTCCCCGTGTGTTTGGCTCGGTGGCATTTGTCAACCACTTGTCTCTAGGTATTGACAAGCTCTCTCCTAGGGCTGTCAAGTGTGTATTTGTGGGGTACTCGAGAACACAAAATGGTTACATGTGTTATGATCCACTGCGCAAAAAGTATTATGTTAGTGCTGATGTCACGCTTTTTGAGTTAGTGATGTACTTTTCTTCTACAAGTGATCGGTTGGCTTCCTCATACTCAGATAATGACATATACATGCCACCACCACTAGTCCTTCCACCACAGTAACCACCGTTGTCTCCTTCTCCACCTCCACCTCCACCCCCACCACCACCAAAACCACCTACCATGGCCTCGATTCCACCATTGCCACACCACTATACCTGTCGGTCTACTTCTGCTCATGGTCACTGCTCATCATCTAGCACAAGTGAGGTATGTTCTGAATACATAGTTTCTAACGATGGGTCTGGTGATCTACATGAACATGGATATGTAGAAGTGACATGTGTAGAGGTTACTGAAGTGGACGTACCCATTGCGCTTCGTAAGCAGAAGCGTAGATGCGTTACTTATCCTATTGCATCCATGGTTTCCTTTGATCGGTTAACTGGCGACTTTCAGAAATTTGCTGCTGCATTATCTGTTGTGGCCATTCCACGGAATTATCAAGAGGCCTTGCAGGATGGTCGGTGGCAATTAGCAATGGAAGAAGAGATGGTTGCCCTTCGGTCCAGAGATATCAGTAGTCTTGGCCCCGCCCCTGCTGGGGCGTCTGTCGTCAGTTGTAAGTGGGTTTTCACGGTGAAACATAATGCAGATGGTACCATTGATAGGTACAAAGCACAACTAGTTGCCTGTGGATTATCTTGACATGTTCTCCCCGGTTGCTCAACATTCTACCTTATGTATTCTTTTATCTGTTGCTGTGATGCAAGATTGGCCTCTCTTTCAGTTGGATGTCAAGAATGCTTTTCTGTACGATGATTTTCAAAAGGAAGTCTACATGCAACAACCGTCGGGGTTTGTTGTTGAGGGGAATTGTTCACAAGTACACAGACTTCATAAGGCAATCTATGGCCTTAAGCAGAGTCCTAAGGCGTGGTTCCAAAAGCTCTCAGAATTGTTTGCAAAACAATGGTTCAAATGGTCGAATGCAGATCACTCTCTTTACACAGAACATCCAGAGGTAAGACTGCTATTATGGTGTATGTTGATGATATACTCATTACAAGAGATGATATGTAAAGAATAAAGAGGGCAAAAGAATTTCTGGGTCGTGAATTTGTTACCAAGGATTTCAGGGATTGGAATTTGCCAGAAATAAAAAGGGGCTTGTGATGACTCAGAGAAAGTATGTCACTGATTTGTTGAGTGACACGGGGATGCTTGGATGTCGACCCGCGACTACACCCATGGATCCAAGCATGAAGCTCTACGATGAAGATACTGATCAGGTGGACAGGAGAAGATATATGGAGCTGGTCGGAAAGCTACTTTATGTTACCATTAGCAGACCCGATATCATTTGCAGTTAGTCAGGTGAGCCAACTCATGGAATAACCTCGCCAAGTTCATATGAATGCTATACAAATGATACTTAGGCATCTCAAATCATCTTTAGGTGCATGACTACTATTTAAAAGGGGTGCTCTATGATTTTCTCAGCATCCTCGTCTCATGGAAGAGTAAGAAGCAAACTGTTGTTGCTAGATCTAGTGCTGAATCCGAGTATCGAGCAATGACACAACCATGTACAGAAATGATATGGGTTAGAGCAGTCCTAACAGATTTACATGTCGATGTTCCTCTTCCATTGTAACTAGAATGTGACAATCAGGCTGCACTATTTATCTTTAATAATCCTGCATTTCATGAGAGGACAAAGCATATTAAGGTAGATTGTCATTATATATGCGACATGATTCAGAAGAGCTTCATCTCTACATCACATGTTAGTTCAGGGAACAAACTTCATATATCTTCACCAAAGCTCTACTTAGAGGGCCCTTGCAGAAGTGTTCGTCCAAGCTGAGCATGATAGATATCTATGCTCCACCTTGAGGGGGAATATCGAGATATTTTATATATTTCTGTATCTCTTTACATATTTTCCAGTTCTTACGCTTTGGAATTTGCCCATAGGTCTCTCCCTGTATAAGAGCGTCTAGGGCTCAAGGAATAAACAACTTTTAGTTTTTTCCCAACACATGGCATTTGTCCATTTCTTGCATTCTGGTCGTGACAAGCTCGCTTCTCGATCCGTCAAATGTATATCCGTTGGGTACTCTCGCACCTAAAAGGGTTATTGGTATTTTGATCCTGTAAAAGGACAACTATATCAGTGCCGATGTTACCTTCTTTGAGTCCATCATGTACTACTCTCCTATAGGTGATAGGTTGAGTTCCTCTGAGTCTGAAGATGCAGTTGTTCTTTCACCTTCACCCACACATGTACCTCAACTTGTCCTCCATGCGCCAATGCCTTCCTCAACATCCATCACGCCTCAGGTATATTTTAAGAAATTGGTTTCAACTGATGGTACTACTATTGTGCATAATGTACATGGTCAATCACAAGATGGGCATGCAGATATTCAAGATGATC
The DNA here is from genome assembly GCA_037367405.1 of Ottelia alismoides. Lineage (NCBI taxonomy): Eukaryota > Viridiplantae > Streptophyta > Magnoliopsida > Alismatales > Hydrocharitaceae > Ottelia > Ottelia alismoides. The sequence continues at coordinate 247,332 of JAZKJV010001328.1, read as the reverse complement.
CAGAACCACCACAAGAGACTGATCTGGGGTGGCATATTGCCTCGTGGAAAAGGGAACGTTCCTGTGCATGATACCCTCTCACAAGTCACGTGTCTCTGGAGTGTGATCTGGGGTGGCACATTGCCTCATGGAAAAGGGAACGTTCCTGTGCATGATACCCTCTCGCAAGTCATGTGTCTCTGGAGTAACTTTCACCAGATTTCAAGAAATTTGTTGTGGGATTATCTGCTATTGAAATGCCACGTACTTATCAGGAGGCTCTCAAGATGAGCCAATGACACCTAGCCATGGAAGTAGAGATGGCTGCTTTATAGTCTCGTGGCACGTGGAGCAGTGTTACAACTCTTACAGATGTGTCCGTTGTAGGATGCAAGTGAGTGTTCATTGTTAAGCAGTGGGCATATATCAGCATTTATCACGAAAGGCATGACTTGTGGCTTATGGGTTCACCCAGACCTATGGAGTGGACTATCATGTCACCTTCTCTCCAGTAGCCCGACACTCCACAACTCCATGTTCTTCTCTCTGTTGTAGTCACACGGGATTGTCCTCTGTATCAGCTCAATGTGACGAATGCATTTCTCTATGGTGATCTCCAAGGGGAAATTTATATGCAACAACCACTTGATTGCACTACTGAGGGGGAGTGTCAGAAGGTGTGCAGACTTCATAAGATAATCTATGGCCTTAAGCAGAGTCCCATAGCATGGTTTCAGAAGCTCTCAGTTGTGATTGAATAGAAGGGGTTCGTGAGATCAATTGCAGTCACTCTTTGTTTGTTCAGAGGTACCAGAATTATTATGTTGCTATACTGGTGTATGTTGATGATATCATTATTGCAGGAGATAATGCACAAGGCATTCAAGCAGCTAAGGCCTTTCTTGGACAACAATTTGTTACCAAGGACCTTGGCAGCCTATGCTACTTTCTTGGACTGGAGTTTGCCAGGAACCAGTAAAGTCTTGTGATGACCTAGAGGAAGTATGTTACGTACCTTCTCTCAAAGACATGGATGGCATATTGCAAGCCAACTACTACTCCTATGGATCCGAGCATGAAGCTATATGATGATGACACTGAGGAAGTAGACAACAGAAGATACAAGGAGCTCATTGGGAAGCTCCTATATGTTACCATCAATGCTCTAAATGTCGGTTTCGGTCACCATTTCAGTGACTAACTGAAACGGAATTTCGATCGAATTTCAACCGAAATTTCGGTCATTTTGGTCATTTTTTGTATCGAGGCCCCCATCTTTCGGTCATTTCGGCTATTTCAGTCGAATTTTGATTTCAACAAGATATCGATATTCAACAGAAATTCAACCGAATTTTGCTGAAATTTAAGGCCGTGGTTACCATCACCATGCTAGATATACCCTTTGCAGTGAGCAAAGTGAGTCAGTTCATGGAGCAACTTAGACATGCCCATATGGATGCAGTCCATATGATTTTGAGGTACCTGAAGACCTTACCAGGCATTGGTCTTTTATTTAGCAAAAACTCATCCCTTACTGTTACAGCCTGTGCAGTTGCAGACTATGCAGGTTGCCCCAAGAACATGAAGTAGAGTTTCGTCGTGTTTGTAATGAATTCATTGGTATCATGGAAAAGCAAGAAGCATGCAGTTGCCGTCAGATCCAGTGCAAAATCAAAATATAGAGATATGACACACGGGAGTACAGAGATGATGCGTGTCAGATCCATTCTGATTGACCTAGTTATTGAGGTGCCTCTTCCTATGTACCTCCAATGCGACAACTAGGCTGCACTATTTATTGCCAACAATCCAACATTCCATGAGAGAACCAAGCATATCGAGGTAGTCTATCGCTAATGCACTCAAGACAGGATTCAGAAGGGTCTCATCTCTACATCTCATGTTAGCTCAAGTGAGCATACATCAAGGTTGCAAAAGTCAGTAATCGGTATTCAATCGGTCGAGTCACTAAGGATTAATCGACAGTCGGACGATTAATCAGATTTTGTCAGGTTTTAATCGTCTTTTATTTTTTAATCATTTTAAATATGTAAACCATATATATAATCTTATATATTTACGTAGGTTTGTGAATTTTTGATACAATTATAATAAAATAAAAGAAGTAATTGAATTTAAATAAAACATCAGGCGTATTAGAATAAGTTTTCTTTTAAAAAACAAAAAATAAAAATAAAAAATATATGGTATTTCCAAGCAAAAATCGGCCGGCTAGTGGGTCTAGCCGGAATTAGTCAGTAGTTGATTGGCCTCCCCACTTACTAGACTAATCGGACCTACAAGTCGGGCTAGTCAGCCTACTTTTACAATAGCGGCAGACATCAGATGTGCTCACCAAGGCTTTAGCCCGATGACCCTTTCAGAGATGTTCCAAGCTGAGCCTGATAGACATTTATTCTCCAACTTGAGGGGTTGTGTTGAGAGTTTTATGTTATGTTACTATTTCACAATTTACTTATTTCTCTATTCTTAGTATGTAATTTACCCATTAAGGTTCCTCTCTTCCATATAAGAAAACCCTTGCGTTCTATAAATAATGGAGGAGAATCACAAGCTCTTTTTTGAGGAGAGCATTCCAACAAATATTGCTAGTGAATCATTTTTGCAGCATGCCATCGACAAGATCGCTGTCGTGAGATCATGAGTGAAGGCTCCCACATCCAAGGAGATAATGATCAAGTATCTCGGGGTGGAGAAGGATTAGATGGACAAGTACATCATCGAGCCGAGGAGGAGATGGTTAGAGTATGGGATGGCGCTGATGTGCGATCGTGGACTGTGGACGAGCTACACGAGGAAACATATCATCAACTTCCTCTTTACTGTGATGAGAAGATCATTTTTTTGAAGTCCGTTGATGCATCCGATCATGCGAAAGACCACAAGTACATGTTGAAGTTGATGAAGGACATAATCAAGGATGTTGGGAAGGAGAACATTGTCTAGATTGTCACAGACAACAGCATCAACTTCAAGAAAGCACGCGAAACAATAATGAATTCTAACAACTACGGTATTTTTGGACACCGTGTGCTGCACATTGTATCGATTTGATATTGAAGGACTTCAGCAAGAGGAAGCTTGTCTCAAAGGTGGTGGAGCAAGCATGGACGATCACCACCTTTCATTTACAATCATTCCAAAGTGTTGGTTTTGATGAGGTGGATATGCGACGGTGAACTGATGAGGCCTAGCATCACACGCTTTGCAACCAATTTTATAATGTTGCAGAGCCTTAAATAACACAAGGTGGGTTGAAAACTATGTGTTGTCAAGGGGAACGATTTGAGATATCTGAAGCTCGAAAAGGAGGGAAGAAAGTGGAGACATTGATCAATGATCTTCACTTCTGGGATGACATGATACTAGTCATGGAGATTATGGATCTGGTTGTGTTTGCGTTGCGGATTGTGGATGGTTAAAAAAATCGACCATGAGAGTGATCTACGAGGCAATGCGCTGCATGAGAGAGAAGATTCACGAAGCAGTTGGGAAGAAAGGATACAAAGTCTGGTTGGACATCATTGACGAACATTGGACCAAGATGCTTCCGCATCCTCTTCACAAGGCTTGTATAAATATTTAATAAATGAATCTATTATTTAATTTTTGATAGCACTGTTGATGAACTAATTATGAAATTTATGCGTGCTTTTGCCTTGTGCCCAACCTATTACTTCAATCCAAAGTACAAGTACAAGCATAATCTTGGTACAAATGCTGACCCAAATTGTGGTGGAGAAGCTCGTCAAAGGTGAGAAAAAGCCTCTACGCTCTAGCGTAGAGGTGAGAAATAATACTGTACCAAGCCTATGAGTATGCCTTTTAGAGATGATCAGAAAATGTCCTCATCGGAGAGCATGTGCTCTGTATCGCCTGTCTGAGTCACGCTCCAACCCGTTTGCTGATCTTGATTTTGTGGTGAAGAACAAACGAGCTGGAGTGTGAGTCAAATTGAATTTCCTTGTCGGAGAGCATGTGCTTTATACTGCGCCGGTCAGAGTCACTGCAACTGGAAATGAGTCTCCTCGTTAGCTGCAGAGCCCTATTTAGGGTTCCCAATCGGGGGAAACCTTCGTGACAAACTGGGCCTCTCCGGCATGCCTGATGCACGCCGTTTGGGAGATGATCGGAGTGGGGAGCTCTACCTCACGATGGGCGGCTCTGCCTGCTGCTACGAAGGGGAGGCCTCGCCTCCTGGAGGAACGTCACCACCATGGAGAGAAGGCTCACCGCTTTTTGATCTGCATGGAGAGGAGTCACCACCTGCGTACGATGGTTTAAAGAATGCGATTTGGAGCATCGCGGCGGGGAGGGCTCACAGGAAAAGGAGATGCGCTCGATTCGCATAAAGGAGGAGATGGGGCGTCGCTGCCTGAAGTGCACCCTGATTTACGGTGTCACTTTACGCCCTTTTTTAATGATGACGGGGCTATGGGACTGCGGCGAGTTGCATCGCTTGGAGCGGATGCTGCGTTGCCTGAGGAATTGGAGGTGCACTGTATCGAAGAAGCCGGCGAGAGGAAATGTGGCATCTTCGGATTGCTCCTCTTGATTGGAATCGCCGCCGCCAAGGAGGGGATTGTGCTGCCACTTTGAACCAACAAAGGAGGTTACATCCTGTAATGCACCCGTTGGGTGCGGTGTCGTCGCTGGAAGCCCCATCACCAATGGGTTGTGCGAGACTGTACATTTTCAAGAACCGAGAACAAAGATACACAAGAGCCTTTTCTTCATGTGCCATTAGGTTCCCTGAACCCAAACAGGAATTTGGAGCTTCACAGAATTATGGTTTTTTCAGAAACCATTCAGGAACATATCTTTGAATATGAACAGATCTTCAACAATAAACATTAAAAAAATCAATCAAGAATTGAATTTCTCTCTTAATCGAATCTCGAACAAAACATGAACATATATAAAGACTCAAGAATCGAACCCACTCTGATACCATGTTAGAAACAACGAATGCGGAAACTAATATCAGAGATAAAAAACATTGAAGAAGACCATGATTTTTACGTGGAACCCTACTCCCTAAGGTGCGGGATGAAACCACGAGAGAACGCCTTAAGGGGTTAATTCATTCATTGAACGTTCTCATCTGATACACGAGGTTTGGGGCCTCCACAAACCCTCCAAGTCCCACCACTGGTAGATATGGGACTGAACATTACATGTGGTAGATGGGTCCCGCACCATCTACTACATAAGTGATGCATACTCCAACACCAGCAAATGAGATCAGATGTTGGTGATTACATGGCCAGATTCAGATGAATCACGGACCCTCTTGGAGGGTTGGAGCCTGATGCAATTGTTGACGACATTCTCTCCACTGGTTCAAAATCCAAATCTAAACAATCCAAATTAAAGGATGACAACGGAAGTGATGATGATGATACTGTTGGCGGTCGTGGTGGATCTGGTGATGGGGAAACATATTCAGGAGGGTCAGGGTTAATAGGGGGTGGTCATGGATTACATGATACAAGATTCGAGGAAGGGCTCTACACATGACGTGAATATACGGAGCGACATGGAAATGCACATGGACAATTTGTTCCAAGTCTGAGTCCAGGACCTATGTATTACGAAGCATGCATACGTGACCATCGTTCTACAGACAACTAAATGGATGATTTGATATCATCTGTAGGTTCCTTGAGTTGCGTGGACATTGACAACCCTTATCGCAGAGCAACACCAAGTCCTTTGGGTGGATATGGATCGTCACACGATGAGAGATCATTTGGCATCTTCCTAGAATACTTTCATGCTCCTTTTCTAGGACCTCTTCCGCCTCCTCGTCAGACGCATATACCTCCATCATATGTGTAAAATGGGTGTGGATCCATCAACTACGTTGTTGAAAATCAGCAAAGATCATCTCCTACTCCGTCATCATCATCTTGAGGATCTCAAGCCTGTACTTCGCAGCCTCATCGTTCCCCTTATGATACCAGATCTAGTGCTGCTTATCCTCGTCTCAGTATACTCATAGGCATCGATGGCCATCAATACATGCAATATGTGATGGATTACAAGGTCATGTACTCGTACATAACATGGGAGAATTGCTACGAGTTCATTGAGTCTGCGATGTACTATGAGAGACAACAGGACAGGGGGCATACAGATCCACCATGGAACTCTTGGTTCTAAACCCCTCATGACTAGGTAATATCTTTTATAATATTGCAGTAATTTACATTTTTCATTTATTTTTGTGAATAGATAAATCTTTAGTTGTTGTAAGTATGTAATTAATTCTTTACTTCACTAGAATGGTTAACCTTGTCCATCGTTGAAAGTTATTTATATGAAAGAAACATTGTCCCATTAATCATTATCTACATTTTTTGAATCAAATAACTCATCTCAATGCCACGACTGTCTTCCATGAACAAAACATGTGTTCTAAGTGTGGTTAACTTAGCTACATTGATCCCGGTTCCAATGTTTATTACACCAATCAACATTAACAAAAGTATGTTCGATGTGACCGATATGTGCGATACAAGGGTCATAAATTATCGATATGTGCGATCTAAGTATATATTTGTAAGTTAATAAGTGTTAAAGAATTTGAATGAACTCCATTTCTAATATCTATAAGTCATCAATTAACATTAATAACAATATGTTCGATAAATGATCAACATGAACGATATATGGGGGTATAAATGATCGATATGTGTGTTATAAGTATGTATTTGTAGGTTATTTGTTGTTTTAATAACCTGGATGATCTTAATTTGTGAAAAAAATGATAAAAAGGAAGTTTTTGAGCCATTTCCGATATTCCCACCGATATGGTCGATATATCCTTGATATATCCTTTTCCGATCAGACTGATACGATATCCCGATATGTCCTTGGACACATTGCCTTTCTCTCAATTGATTCTTGAGGAGACTACATCCTTAAAATTCTGGAAGGACGATTGGTTAGAAAAGGGATCGCTGCAATTTGCTGCTAAAACTTTTGCTTTAACTTTTGTTGAAATTTAGAATGTGGAAGCGAATCGATAAACATAACAAGAAATAAATGTAGCGATATATTTATGTTTTATGTACTGTTTCTTCATTATCTCTCTACTTATGTATGACTCTTGTAATTTACCCATAGGCTCCTCTCCTATATAAGAGAGCCTAGGGTTATGGAATAAGCTACGAAACGTTTTTCTCCCAACATGGTTTAAGAGCGGCGGTCCTAGATCGGAGCTCCGAAACCCTAACCCTAGCCTTTTCCCCCTCCTCATCTTGCGCCGTTGCCCACCCCTTGCGGTCCCCAGTGGCTCTCGCACGCCTTCCGCCTCGCCTCGACGGCCCCAGCCACCCTCGGCGCCCCCAGTGCCGCATCATGTCAGAGAGTAAGGCTGACATTCCATCCATGGGCGCCTTTAGAGGTCTTGCGTCCGTAGTAAAGATGGATGGGACTAACTATGAACTTTGGGCTATGCAGTTCATGAGTATGATGAAGTCTACCAGTAAGAAACACATTCTTACCGAGGAAGAACAAACCGAGAAGATTGGAGTCAGTGCCTCATGGGAGGTCGATGATGCTTACGCCAAGATGTGGCTGTCAGGTACATTGGCATTAGAGATTGCCAATGACATACTTCGTCAACCCACGACCAAGGCGATGTGGGACATTCTTCTTCTACCTACTTACAGGCTAAGAACGAGATGAAGATTCTGCAGCTACAACATGATATCTTCACTACTAAGAAGCATGGAAGGCCGTATCCCGATATATCGGCGATATATCGGTATTGACAGGTCACCGATATATCGCCGATATGGTCGATATCGGTATCGACAGACCATTTTATTTACAATCTCGGTTTGTTGTCGGCGATATGGCGTCGACATATCGATGATATATCATATCGACATGGTATCGATATCGATATGTCCTTCCATGCTAAGAAGAATGGGCGCGCACTCCATTCTTTATATACAACATTGCGTGGGATGTTTGAGAAGCTCTATAGTTTCATGCCTCTCAACTCGACTCCTGAGCAACAGAAGACTTATCGGAATGCCACCATGGTTAGTGTCTTCTTGGCAGCCCTTAATCCTTAGTATGAGGCAGCCCGTTTGCAGATTTGGCGGATTCGACCATTCCTCTAATGGAGGAAGCATTTCGTAGGCTCAGTCGGATCACTGTTTCATCTTCTCTCACTAACCAGTCCTCTTCAGCAATGGCAGCTTCTCGAGGTCGAGGAGGCTATTCTCATTCTCGTGGACGTGGACCTCGCAACAGAGGTGGTCGTGTTCATCAGCCATGCACCTTCTGCCATCGTTCTGGACATACCGAAGATACATGCTACTCCAAGCATGGATTACCAGCTTCCGCTCGTGTGGTTGAGCAGATCGAGCCTCCTGCCGCCTCTTCTATGGATCAACGGTTTGATGATCTTGTAGCAAGATTGAGAGGTATTATACCCCCAAGTTCTCCTGCAGTGTCTTCCTCACTTCCTGGAAGTTCCTCCGATGTGACAGCATCAGCCTCCTCCAGCACCTCAGGTAGTACCTATGCATTCACTAGCAGTTGCGAATCCAATGTAGTCGAATGGTTTACGGATTTTGGAGCCACACATCATCTGTGCGGAGACAAAAATCAGCTTAGATCATACATGTCTATTCCTCCAGGACGTACAATAGTTATTGCGGACGGAACTCATTCCCCAATTACAAGACAGGGGGAGATCAGTTTGACACCCTCTATGCATTTACAGAATGTCCTACATGCACCTGATTTTTCTATAAATTTGCTGTCTATTAGTCAGATTACAAAGGAGTTACATTGTAGAGCTATTTTTGACCCTTCCTCTCCGGTTTTTTAGGACATCCTTATGGGCAAGGTGATTAGGTGTGGTCGTGAGTAGGGTGGTCTATCGCCTAATTCGATCTCCCTATGCTAGCTATTCCTCTTTAGCTGTTGGATCCGCTTCACCATTCCTGTGGCACTTGCGCTTTGGTCATGTCTCGCTCCAGAAACCGTGTCATGTTTTGCTTCAGGTCTCGCCTCATACATCCTTCTAATGTGAGGCATATCAGTTAGGAAAGCATCATCGCTCAACCTTTCCCAGTCGTCAGAGTCGGAGTAGTAGCTCTATTTATGAGTTGTTTCATGTCGATATTTGTGGTCCCAGTCGTGTTCCTGATCACCATGGACACATATTTTATCTAGTTGCTGTTGATGATTTCTCTCATCTGTCATGGATCTTTTTATTAACGAATAAATCTGAAGCCGGAGATGTTACCAAGACTTTCTTATCTGAGATTCAAAATGTTTTTTTTGCTTACGTGAAAATTGTGCGAATTGATAATGCCTTGGAATTCTGTACACATGCTCTATCCAAATATTTTTCAATGCAGGGTATCATTCATCAAACTTCATGTGCTTATACTTCCCAACAAAATGGCATTGCAGAGAGGAAACACCAACATTTGCTTGATGTCACGCGGACACTCCTCATTCAGAGTCGTGCTCCCCATTCTTTTTGGGGCGATGTAGTTCTTACGGCATGTTATCTTATTAATCGCATGCCCTCATCACCACTGGGTGAGAAAATTCCTTTCTCTCTTGCATTTCCTGACAAGGAACTGTTCTCACTCACCCCTCGCGTGTTTGGCTCCATTGCATTCGTCCATCAGTTGTCTCCAGGTGTTGATAAGCTCTCTCCTAGAGCTGTCAAGTGTGTATTTGTTGGGTACTCCATGACACAAAAAGGGTACAAGTTTTATGATCCAGTGCGCATGAAGTATTATGTTAGTGCCGGTGTCTCCTTCTTTGAGTCGATGATGTATTTTTCCCCTACGGGTGATAGATTGACGTCTTCAGCTACTGATGACAATATATACATGCCACCACCACCTCCACCTCTGGCTCCTATCACTCCACCACAACTACCACCGACATCACCACCGCCGCCACCACCACCTATATCGGTCCTAGTTCCACCCTTACCACACCACTATACCCGTCGGTCTGCTTCTGCTCATAGTTACCGCTCATCATCAAGCACACATGAGTTATGTTCTGATAACATATTTTCTACTAATGGTTCTAATAGTCTACCTGAGCATGATTCCATAGATGGGACAAACATGGAGGATGCAGATTTGGACTTATCCATTGTTCTTCGAAAGCAGAATCGTAGCTGCGCATCATATCCTATAGCATCTGTGGTATCATTTGATCGTTTGACTGGCGACTTCAGATCTTTTGCCGTTGCATTATCAGAGGTGGTAATTCCAAGAAATTATCAGGAGGCTATGCGGGACAGTCGGTGGAGATTGGCTATGGAAGAAGAGATGGATGCTCTTCGGTCTAGAGGCACTTGGAGCTTTGTACCAGCTCCTCCTGATGCCTCTACAATTAGATGTAAGAGGGTATTTACAGTTAAGCAAAATGCAGATGGTAGCATTAACAGATACAAGGCACACCTGGTTGCAAGAGGGTTTACTCAGACCTATGGAGTAGATTATCTTGACGCTTTTTCACCTGTCGCTCGTCATTCTACTTTACGGATTCTTCTCTCCGCAACTGCAATTCGAGATTGGCCACTGTTTCAATTGGATGTCAAGAATGCATTTCTTTATGGTGATCATCAAGAAGAAGTCTACATGCAACAACCACTTGGATTTGCTGTTGAGGGGGAGTGTTCACAGGTGTGTAGACTTCATAAGGCTATCTATGGCCTTAAGCAGAGCCCTAGAGCTTGGTTCCAAAAGCTCTCAGACTTGTTTGAGAAACATGGATACAAACGTTCGAATGCTGATCATTCTCTTTTTGTACAGAAAACATTCAGAGGTACGATTGCTATTATGGTGTATGTTGATGATATTCTCATTAAAGGATATGACATACAAGGAATCAAAAGGGCGAAAGAACTCATGGGTTGTGAATTTGTCACCAAGGATCTTGGAACTCTTAGATATTTTCCGGGATTGGAATTTGTCAGAAATCAACGGGGACTTGTAATGTCCCAAAGAAAATATGTCACTGATTTACTAAGTGATACAGGAATGCTTGGATGTCGACCGGCCACCACACCTATGGATCCAAGCATGAAACTATACGATGGTGACGCTGATGAGGTTGATAGGAGAAGGTACAGAGAGTTGGTAGGAAAGCTCCTTTATGTCACCATAACCAGACCCGACATCTCGTTTGCTGTTAGTCGAGTGAGCCAGTTCATGGAGCAACCACGTCAGGTCCATATGGATGCTATACAGATGATACTCAGGTATCTAAAGTCATCTCCTGGTGCAGGGCTACTGTTTAAAAAGGGGAAAGAGGTCACCATCTCAGCATGTGTGGATGCATACTATGCAGGGTATCCAAAGGATAGGAAGTCCACAATTGGATTTGCCGTATACGTTGGAGATTCTCTTGTCTCATGGAGAAGCAAGAAGCAAACTGTTGTAGCTAGATCCAGTGCTGAATCAGAATATAGGGCAATGGCCCAGGCTACTACAGAAATGATGTGGATCCGAGCTGTGCTTACAGATTTACATATAGAGGTCCCTCTTCCCATGACACTGGAATGCGACAAATAGGCTGCTATATTTATTACAAATACTCCAACATTTCATGAACGCACCAAACACATTGAAGTTGATTGTCATTACATACGAGATATGATTCAGAAAGGTTTTATCTCTACATCTCATGTCAGCTCAGGGGACCAGACTGCAGATATTTTTACCAAGGCCCTACTCAGAGGCCCCTTTTAGAAGTACTCGTCCAAGCTGAGCATGATCAGCATTTATGCTCCATCTTGAGGGGGAATATAGCGATATATTTATGTTTTATGTATTGTTTCTTCATTATCTCTCTACTTATGTATGACTCTTGTAATTTACCCATAGGCTCCTCTCCTATATAAGAGAGCCTAGGGTTATGGACTAAACTACGAAATGTTTTTCTCCCAACAATAAAGAAATATAAAACATGAAGATGGAGATTTTACATGGAACCCTACTCCCAAAGGAACACGATGAAACCGCATGAGAAGGCCTTAAAGGGATGGATCTTCTTATTAGAATTTCGCAATGAGTACATAGGGTGTTGGGCTCCTTATCTAGCCTCACAGACAGACTAGAGTCCCACCGCTTATCTATGTGGGACTAAACATAAGTGTGTGGTAATTGGATCATGGAGAGATCCAATTACCACTCTATTACATACTTAAACACCCCTTCAAGTTGGAGCTGAGAAAAGCTGCGGCTTCCAACAAAAAGAAAAAGGGTATACATCATTTCTTCATACGATACATCATAAGATAAATATATGTCCGCTTCTGGTAGAAGACCTCACTCGAGGATGGGTCTGCGACTTTCAGGTCACCGGAACATATCTCTGCCATGCCTGTAAAGTCATTGCGATATCACGCCATCAGAACGTATCTCTGTCGTGTCTGCAGATCACCGGAATGTATCTATGTCATGCCTGAAGAATAATCGCAATATAATAAGTCCAACACGGAGTAGTAGCTGAGGATAGGCACCCGACGGAGTAGCCGATGCTCAGTGAACACGGATGATCGCAGTAGTAGTATGGAGTGTCGGTCTGTCAGTTGTAGACGGACAGTATAAGTCCTGAAGATTTCATCTCTGACTCTCCCTTTCTCCCATATTTGATAGAATAAGAGTGTGAATCAAGTTGGGAGAATACATAAACATGCATTTTTTGCTTCCTTTTTTGCACAAATCTTTTCTTTGTAACTGTCCCTTGCTCTTTTTGTTTCATGTACGGCTTCTTTTTGTACGTTGCCTTTTTACAAACCAAAATCCTCTTTTTTGTAGCCATCCCTTTTTTATTTGGCTATTCATTTTTTTTTCAAAACACTCTCCTTTTCTTTGAAAAACCAGGGCTCTCTTTTTTAATAAATCTTGGTCTTTTTTTAATATATGACCCATCACATGCCCTCCTTTTCTTCTTGGACAAATTGGTCCATAAAACTGCATCATTCTTTTTTTTAATGCAACATTCCCTTAAAAAATCGACTTTAGACCTAATAGTAATGCATCTTTCTTAAAACAAGTAGCTCATGAGGTTCGGCTCCCATCTTGGAACGACTAGTGTTCCTCTCGAAAGGAACCCATCTTGCATTTTCGTCACCAAGTGACAAGGCAACTTGACTCGCCATCGCTTGATGGAGATGAAAAGTAGGAGGAAGCGCGATCATGGGATCCTGGTGCACGGAGGGGCTTTGACAAACTAAATGGAAGTTCACGGTGGTCTGGATGGGCTTTCGAGCATGCAACCTTCCCCACTTTTTTTTCAATCGCTCATGGTTCAGGTGCACTGGTATATAGCCATGTTCCTTCCTTGTGTGAGGAGATCGAGGGTATTGAGGTGCATCGGCAACAGACGTGCCACCTTTATGCTTCGAGTCCAACATTGCGCAAGGGGGCATCGACCGTGAAGTTGCTGGAGTCGAATGTGGCACCGTCGTCGTCGATGGAGAGATCTTGATCATGCGGAGGGTTATCGCACCTGGGGAGGTGCGACCATGGATTCATCTCGGAGGAGATTGCTGCCACCCACAAGATGTTGGAGGAGGCTTCTGCACGGAGGAGCAACATCGCCTCGACTGGAGATAGCATTCACCTAGAGGATTTCAGCATGCTGGATGTTTGCGGCCTGCTGAGCTCTGCGGTTGATTGGAGTAGATTGCGTGAGAAGGTGTAGCATGCCCTCTTTTTCTAAAGAACACAAGGCCCTGCTATGGGGATTTGCTGCTATATGTTGTTGTCGCGGTTAACGATGGTGTGTTGTTGTTGCTTATGGGAGAACCCATCATCGCCTGTAGGTAGTTGCAGATCTGTTACGAGGAAGAGGAGGTGCGACAGAGCCACTACTGTTCATGTATCATCACGATCTTGATGCAATCATTCCTAAATTAGCATGGCAAATCTAATTGAAGCAGAGGGCTGATTTAGAGATTTTTCGAATTATGGATTCCCATCCTTAATTAGTTATTTTAATTAATTTGCTTATTTTATTTAAATAAATTGAGATTGTAATCTCAACATTTTTGGTAGATAAAATAGTTAAGAGTCAATTAGAATCAGTTAGAGTCAATTAGGATCGATTAAGATTTTATTTGAATTCGAATTTCTTTCTAATTTTATAATCCTCCCCTTCTATATGAAGGGGATGATAGTCTATCAAGGTTCAGGAAAGCGATATGCGTGTGTGTTCGCACATGTCACTCAATATCGATTAAGCGAGATGCGGGGTATATGCGGTTCTACGCGGTTTCCTAATTTTTTATTTAAAAATAAATAAATATGTACAAATTTGACTACAACTGAACTAAACTATGCATAATTGTGGTCCAATATAAGATCTAAAAAAGATGACTTTCATTTATCTATCAATCAAATATTAATACTTCGATAGAACAATTAACAAACATAATAACTAACAACAATCACCAAAATATGTAAGAATTTTAAAGAAAATTGAAGTTCAAAACAAATAACATCAGCAAAAATACTGATAAGAAAAATGAAATGTTCAAACGACAATGAGGTACAAAGTACAAAGCAATTCTAATCTGCTCATCATCAAATTCCACTGCAATATTGTCTTCATCTTCATCTTCACTTTCTTCCTCGGATAGGAGTTCTTCCTCATTCAAAGTGGGCAATGAGGTTGAATCAGTAGCATGCCTTTGGCTTCTATGTTGCACGAAATCTTCTGCACTAGTTGCATCAGCCACTAAGTTCCACATCGGCCCCGATCCTTGGAAAACTTCATCATCTCCTTCATCTTCTTAACAAATCCAATCTCTCGAATGAGTTTTATCATTTGTGGCAAATGGATCGTTTCATTTTTTAAAACGACGATCTCTCAATTTAGCGTTGAATCTGACATACACCAAGTCATTTAATCGCTTGAATTCAAGTTTATTCCTTTTTTTCATGTGGATCTACAAAATGACCATAAATATATCATTTACCACATCATTAATGATACACAACATATAACATGTGGCACCAATTTTTTAACTTTACCGCCTCAAAAGTGCTTCAATTCCTTTCACACCCGAGGAAGCTGTCAACTTTGAAACTTTCATTGCCATTTCCTTCAAATGTGGCGTTTCCATGCCTTGCAATCCCCACCAATGGGGTATTTTCGAAAAAAAAAGTTAATAATCGTTAAACATATAATTCTATTATTTCTAATGAGAAATTATACCTGGATTGAAATCATCATCAATGATTGACCTCTGTTTGATAGCCAAAGATTTGCCAAATGATCCTTCTGCCCCTTCATATAAAGGCAACTCTTTCCTGGTGATGATATCTTAGATCTCTAAATCAGGATAGAAAATATCCATACAATCCAAGAATCCCTTCAAAGCGAAGCATTCCCTTTGGATTTGAGCGTTATCCTATAAAAGAAATAAGGATTCAAAAAATACGCTGCAAGGCGGAGGGGGGTATCCCGTCTTCCTTTTGACTTTTAGTCAATGGCATCAACAAAATGTTTGTAAGACGCTTCGACATCTTTGATAAATGCTCATGATCTCTTTTCTAGCATCTTGCAACTCACCATATATAAACCCCGAAGCCGACCTCCTATCTCCATCAACAATCCACAGAACATGTACCAACGGAGAAATGACCTTCAATGTCAAAGACACTTGAGTCCAAAATGAATGACTCAAAACAATGGCTGAAGTGATTTCTCCTTTCTTGATTTTGTACCATTTATAAGCTCTCCATTCATTAGAAGAAAACATAAGTCTCAACTTAGTTGTCTTCTTTTTCACAGATTGCAAAGTAAGATATGTGGTGACAAATCTTGTTGTTCTCGACCTCACTATCTCGCCCTTTTGCGTAAATTGTCTCATCAAGCTCAATGTTTTGGCATGACTGTATATGAATACAACCAATGTCCTTGCCTTTGTGATGGCAGTTTTCACCTCCGATTCTTTGCCAATCTCTTCTAGCATAAGATCAATGCAATGTGTTGCACAAGAACTCTAGAATATCCGTGGGTACTTGGTTCTTAAGATTCTGCCAGCAACCATATTAGCAGATGCATTGTCTTTCACTACTTGGACTACATTCTCGGGCCCAACTTCCTCAATGGGCTTATCCACTAAGGAAGCAATGTACTCCGCTGTATGAGAATTTGCAGACGAGTCAATTGATTTCAGAAAACTAGTTCCAAGCTCGCAGTTGACATAAATATTCATTATGCTCCTTCCTCTCATATCAATCCATGCATCCGTCATAATGGAACATCCAGAAGTCTTCCATGTATCACGATGCGCTTGCAAGAAATCTGTTGTTTCCTTAACCTGTTCCATCAAAAGAGTTTCTGTAAGCTCATAATACGTTGGAGCCTTGGAGGCTTGTATGGCCTTCCATACTGCCCAATTGCTTCGCACATTCGGAGAAAGGAGTCACTTTTGACAGCAGTGAAAGCATTGTCATTGTCATAGAAATACTTTGCCACGAATGAATTCACACGTGCATGTTCCTCCTTGGCAAATGTATCTTTGATTGTGGATTCGCGGAGATTCTCTACATGCTCATCTTCTGCTGAAGTTCGGAGCCTTTTCCGGTTTTCCCATCTCTTCATCAACCAAATGTTGATTCATCTTTTTTTTTGAAGTCTAAAAGGGAGGGGGAAACACTCAGTGGTGTCCGCCCCAAAATATATTAAAAACCAAAGATAAAAAAAGACAGGAACAAAAGGGTCAAAACAGGACGGCAACCCACCCGTTACAGATTCCACTCTAGAAGTAATCGGTTAACAAGAACACACACATTTTCTTTGTAAAAACGTTGTCCCGAGAAAAGGAGGTCATTTCTTCCCCGCCAGAGCGCCCAGAGAATGGCCATGGGGGTAATCTGCTCCCCCCGCGGTCTGTGGATGTTCGCATGTGCCGTATCCCAAAAGGATTGGAAGTCATCACAGTTGCACCAAGCCGGTCCCATCTCCTGCCAGATCTGAGAAACCATGAGACACAAAAAAAAAAAAACAAGTGTTCTGCCGATTCAATCGCCGCGTTGCAAAGAAGGCACCTATCCGAAATAACCCCCAACAGCCTCGTGCATCTATCCCTTGTCATCAGACGCTTACGCCCAAGTAGCCACAGAAAAAAAACCAATCCGCTCCGGAAGCTTCAGACCCCAGATCAGTAAGCAGTCCCTGGAGAGCAGCTCCGAGCCAGCCGGGGGAGGTCTAGATATTGCGCCATAGGCCCCTCTCACGGAGAAGCTACCATCCTTCCACGCCCAGTGGTCCTTGCCATCGCCATGCGGACACACCTCCCGAATGGACTCCAGCAACGCCAAGAATTCATCGAACCTTTGATCAGATAGAGAAGCCGCGAAAGTGGGGCACCAGAGGCCGTCGCTCCAGCAAGAACCAACCGAGCAATTCTTATCACCTGCAATCGCAAACAGCCGGGGGAAGCGAGAGCGAAGCGCCCCACCCCCTGACCAATCGTCAGACCAAAACACGAAGGAGTCCCCCCGACCGAGAACATGCCTAAAGAGGGAAATGTTGCTCACAAAGGCCTTCATCACGCTGCGCCAAAAAGGGGTGGGGGAGCTGCTGGCGGAACCCATCAGAGGAGGGGCACCGGAGACGTTGTAGATTTTTCGAATCGCAGCGTACGCCAGGTCATTCCCCGGGCCCCAAATCCTGCTAGCCCACTTTAACAAAAGAGCCTCGTTCATTTGCTCAAGGGACTTAACCCCCAAGCCCCCGTCAACCTTCTGGCGCAAGATCTCCTTCCAACCCACCAAATGGATCCCCCTAGAGCTGGCCGTACTGCTGGCCCATAAGAAAGCCCGCATCCGTTTCTCCAGCTGCGCCCACAGACCTTTAGGCATCTTTCGATTGGAGAGGAGGAAGATAGGAATGGAGGAGAGGACGGACTTCAATAACACCAGCCGACCCCCCTCGAGAGTACCGCAGCCTTCCAACCTGCGAGCTTGGCCTCGACCTTCTCCACCACCTGCAGCCAGTCTCGAATCCGCGTACGCCCCAGCGATAGTGGGGTGCCAAGGTAATCTAGTGGAAAAGAGGATCTGCCCGAACCCAACACCGCCTCCAGGTCAACCGAAATAAGCTCCGCTTACCCAAAGGGAATGGAAATCGACTTGGAGTTGTTCTTCGTAAGGCCCGATAACTCGGAGAAGATCTCGAGCGTCATTGCCATGCCGGTGACCTCCTCGATGCCCCCCTCGATGAAGAAAAGCGTATCATCAGCGTATTGCGCAATCGGGACCTCCAGTCCCTCTTTCGAGAAACCCCTAGTCAGGCCGTGGGCCGCCACACCCTCCGCCATGTCAGAAAGAACGTCAACTGCAAGAATGAACAACATAGACGCAAGGGGACACCCTTGGCGAACCCCCCTGCGAGGTTGAATCCAGCCCCCCTCTGGGCTCCCGTTGACCAGCACCGAGAACGACATCATAGAGATGCAACGTCGCATCCAAGATATCCAGATGTCGGGGAAGCCCTTTCTCTTGAGTACGCTCCAAAGGAATCTCCAATCAAGAGTATCGTACGCCTTGGAGAAGTCCACCTCCCAAAGAATGCCGCTAGTGTTGCTCCTTCGCCAATCAGCAATAATTTCAGACGCGAGGGAGACGCAGTCAGAGATCTGACGACCCGGGATGAAGGCTGCATGAGCCGGAGAGATGAGGTCCCCGAGAATAACATTCAGCCTACGGGCGAAGACCTTCGCCGTGGCAAGGTAGATAGCGCTGGACACAGCAATGGGTCTGAACTCCCCGATCGAAGAGGCCCCGACCGACTTCGGAATAAGAACAAGGTGCGCGCGGTTGATTCTATCAAAGCCCTCCTTACCAGAACAGAACTCCTTCACAACCTCCAGTACCTCTGGCCCAATAGTGTCCCAAAAGTCCTTATAGAAGGCGACCGGGAAACCATCAGGGCCAGGAGACGCGTCATCGTTGAGGTCCCACACAGCATCACACAACTCCTCCATGGAGACATCGCGAGTCAAGTCTCGCGGGCGTCATCAGCCACCGACCTGGTCCTCCGACCCCGCCACCTCCATCTTTTCTGAATAGAAGTAGAAGTCATAAGCTTGAAATAGTTAGATATAGCCATGCCCATCTCTCTAGTTCCATCCACGGTTCTTCCATCAATAGTAATAGAGCGGAAATAGTTGGATCGACGCCTTCCATTAACACATCGATGGAAGAAAGAGGTGTTCGCATCCCCTTCCCGAGCCCATCACAACCTTGACCTTTGTCTCCACTCCGCAACTTGCTTCTTTTCCTCCACCAGTAGCTTGCTTTGGGCCTCGGCGCGAGCCAACAACTCCTTGGTAGAGAGCTCGCGGTTATCCTCGATAGCGTCCAGCCGATGAATGGTCGTCTCCGCCTCCAGCTTGGCCGCCGCCCTCGCGGCCCTCGTCTCCTTCTTATAGGCCGCAAGACGAATCCTTAGTGAGCATAGCTTGGCATGGAATTTCTGCATAGCAGAGCCCGAAACCACCGCCTCCCTCCAATGCGATGTCACCACCTCCCGAAAGTTAGGCTCCTGAAGCCAACATTTCTCATATCTGAACAGTCTCCGCTGACCAGGGCGCTCACCCGAGCACCACACAATGGGATTGTGATCCGAGCACACTCTAGGCTTCGCCTCCACAGTTGCCAAAGGGAATTTTTCGCCGGCCTCCTCCGAAGCCAGGAAGCGGTCAAGCCGCGAGCGGGACCGAGCGTTTCTCCAAGTATAGCCGATACCCATGGCGTCCATAACCTCAAGGCCAAGCGAGTCAATGGTGTCCGCGAAGGAGGAAGAGCCCGGATCTTGACCGCCCCTACCACCAGGCCTATCCGAAGATAGGAGGGTAACATTGAAATCCCCCCCACCAGCCAGGGGATCCCACGCACGGATGCAGCCGCTGCCAACAGATCCTCCCACAGATGCGCGCGTAAGCCCGCGTCACAAGGACCGTACGCGCACGAGACCGCAATCCGAAGATCGGATCTAGTGTTGTCCAAGACCACCGTTAAGATATGTCGCCCGCGGAAAGAGGAGATGAAGGCCCACCTCGAGGAGCGCCAGGCCACAATCATCCCGCCTGAGGATCCCGTCCCCTCCAAGTATCTGAACTGATCAATTTCTCCAGCGTCGAACCCCTTTCAATCTTGCTCCGACAGACCGAGGAGCTTCGTTTTCTGAAGGAGCACAATGTCGTAGCCCCAGTCAAGAAGCCGTGCCCCCACCATCCTTCTTTTGTCCTGATCCCCCAGCCCTCTCACGTTCCAGGATAACACCTTCATTTGGCACCCTCATCGCTCCCCCTAAATTGCAAGACATCGGTCGCCTTCGCCACAAGGAGCTTGAACGAAGAGACTGGTTGGATTGAGGGTCTGGCTGTCTTGGCTCTGTTCCTTCTTCGGTAGCGCTTCGCGCTTCTTCCCAAACTGGACTCTCCCACGAGGACATGGTCCGAGTGGCCCTCCGGGAAGGAGGACAAGAGAACAGGAGATACGGTCGGAGAGGCCGCCGAAAAGGAGATGGTTGGAGGCCGGGGTTTATCCTCGGACAGAGGCCGCACGGGCTCCACAAAAGTTGTCACGTAAGGCGCATCCGCCCATCCCAAGGGTAATTGGCTAGCACGGTAAAAATGTGGGGAGAGGGTCAGACCAAACGACTCACCCACCACTGAGTCGGGTACAAGGATCTCCTTTCCGTTGCCCGACTTCGGGGCGAACCAATTAGCCAAAAGCGGGTAAGTAAACGGGTCTAGCGGGTGAAACTCCTCGCCCGAAGAGGAAACGACGAATGTCCCAAAAGCCGGTTCTGAACGCGGGCCCCCCGAGGGACCGTCGATGTTGCCATGCAAAAGGAATGATGATGTAGCCAGGGGCAATCTTTTTGGGAAGTTCAGTGGCCGCCGCGTGTTGCGGGTGAGATGTAACTCTTCACTCATGGGGCATCTCGGAAAGCCAACCGCCGTCTCTACCACCAAGGCGTCCCACGCCTTTTCGGTTGACGCCGTCCTCGCGACCGCCGGAGGAGGCGGAGGGGAGTCGATCGTCATCTCGATCTGAAAGGTGAAACCGCCGACCTTCATCTCAGAGAAGCATCTCCTATCGCTGAAGTCATCAAGGAAGGACGAAGAGCATTCTATCAAAATGGTCGTAAAATCGATCGCTGTGCCCGATCTAAGGCCATCATCGAGCACTTCACGAACATTACCCCACTGACCCAGGGCCTTCCGCAGGCAATCGACTGACCGGGACAAGAAAGGGACACCTTTAACTTTTGCCATGCACACCTCTAGCTTCTCGCAGGAACCATCAGCGAATCGAAGGCGTCTCCAACAAATATTGCCTACGTCGCCATTGAGGATGAGGCACTCCCTCTGAAGTTCTGTTAGACCCCGGACACAGCATCTTCGATCACCCACCATCACCACATCTCCTGTAAATTGTGGCCCAAAGAACCCGTACAGGTGCGATTTGATTACGAGCAGATCGATTACTCCTTTAGAAGCGTAACCGATCGCTGCATGGGAGGACGACGAAGTCATTAAGGACTTAGCTTTTCTCCATGGTGTTGGCGGAGCCTCCTCCCCTCCCTCCTGAGAACAAGGTAAGGAGGTCGCCGCCAGAACGCCCCCGACACCTAGCTTAACCACTTCTGCAAAGGAAGGACCCCCTTGGCGAGTAGTATAAGTGTTTCCAGCCCACCGACCAGCCTGGGAAGAGGCCTTACTTGAAGAGGTCGCCGAAGTGGCCGCTAAAAGACGCGAAGTGCAGGTGGCCTGGCGATGACCAACCTTCCCACATCCAAAGCACCTTGGAGGAAGATGACAGAAGGAGGCGAAATGCCCTCTGTCGCCGCACCGGAAGCATCTGGGGCCAGGCTTCTTATGAGAGACCTCCGACCATTGATCCTGCTCCTTCTTTCTCGCAGCGCCAACCGCAGAGACCGTACCGCGACTACCTTCTTCGTGAGTGACGACAGCCTTCCCCTTTTCACGATCCACCCTCTCCCATCTGGCGGACACCGGTATAAAGCCTCCGCCATGCACGCTCGCTCCGCCTCTCGCTCGCTCCGCCTCTCGATCGCACCGCCATGCACGCTCGCTTCGCCCCTCGCACGCGCCGCCATGCACGTTTGCTCCGCCTCTCGCGCGCACCGCCTGCCTTGCGCTCCCGCCATGCATGCTCGCTCCGCCTCTCGCCCGCTCCGCCATCCTGGACAAACTCATATCCACAAAGTTGATTCATCTTGATGAAGACTTGCCCTTGAATGTCTTTCATCCTCATGATCTTCTCATTCCTTTTCAATTTAATTTCCTCCATGTTGTCCATGATTTCTTTCTTCACCTCAGGAGTCACTTTGGGACATGATGCTGTATTACCTTTAATATGAGCCAAATGTTGCTTCATGCGATTGATCCCTCCTGTCACAACCTTCCAACATAATCGGCAAGTGACCATGCTAAGAGTACTCGTATTCGCTAGAAAAGCATACTTCCATCTCGGATCATTGGATCTAGGAGGAACAAAAAATTCTGATGTACTGCTCTGTATAGGAGCCTCACTTTCTCTTCCAGCTTCAGGTGTAGGAGAAGAAGCGCTCTCAGATGGTAGTATGGAAGCCATAGTTGTCTAACATTCAATCATAATTATAAAACATCAACAAAAAATATTTAATATGCATTTACAAATAAGAGTTTTAGGAAAATATTTGTTTAAATAATTATATTCTCATATTACAGATACATGTTGGAAATGTGCATTCAAAATCCAGATTCTTGGTGAGAACATTTTTAAGAACATTTTTGGTGAGAAGCTAGAAAATATTATTGAAGTCATATCATCTTACATTCTATGATTATATAAATCTAACATTCAATCAATGAACACATGTATTTCTCAAATTATAAATCAAATATGCGAAAATCTAATTTTCCATCAAATATGGTAAAATATTTATTCAATAGGTTACCTTCTCACGGCTAGTAGGCAGAGGAATCTCGCACGACCCTAGGAGGCAGAGGAGGTGCAGTTGAGAGGAATCTCGCACGGCCCTGTGAGGCGGAGGAGGTGCAGTTGGAAGAAGGCGATGAACCTGGGAGGAGGCAGAGGAGTTGGGAGGAGGTGGGGGAGTTGGGTGGAGGAGGCAGAGCTGGCGGAGAAACTGGGAGGAGGAGGCGATGGAGGCAGCAACTAGGAGGAGGAGGAGGAGGCAAAGGTGTTGGGAGGAGGAGGCAGAGCTGGCAGGAGGCAGAGGAGCTGGGAGGAGGAGGCGGTGGAGGCGTAGGAGGAGGAGGCGATGGAGGCTTCGCACCGTAGGCTGCAGGTCAGGGTATCAGGGGTATCGGGGGTTAGGGGTAATCGGATATCACGGTTATGGGTTGGCGGATCCAACAACCCGCCAGACTACAAAGCGGTGCTCGGTCCGCATATGCGACCGCACAGCCCGCACATGCGGGCCACATATGCGCAATAGCGGCATAGTGACAGACTTCGTGAATGCGGTGCGCCTAAAGGCCCGTACACGCATATATGCGGCCGCTCTGATCGATTTTGTGAACACTATAGTCTATTGTAAGGGACAGTTCATGATATAAAAATTGAGATTTATCTTTGGTTTCTCTCTCTTTCCCTCGATGCGATCTTGCGATTCCTCTCTAAAATCCCGTGCAACTGGCGCGTTATCCTCTTTCTTCCTCTCTTCTCTAAATTTCTTCCATCAAAACAATAATCTTTCATCGTTGGAATTTTTCCGACTGCATCATTTGGTATCAGAGCATGGCAATCGAATCGTTCTTACGATTTGACAATCCGATCGTATATTGGAGGATGCAATTCGATCTTAGTCGTCTCTCCCATGGCTCGAATGCGCGTTCACGCCAACAAAAATTCAAGCAAAGACTCTTATCAAGTTTCAAGGTTTAAGCATGATTGAACACAACAATTGATGAAAATTCGTCCGTCAACAACAAAAATCGGAACATTGTACTTGTTATTCAACCCGATTTCGACCTAGAAAACAAAGGTATTTTCATTCAAGATAAATATTTATTTGATACAATTGTTGTACAAGAAGAAAACGAAGACTCGGGGCCTATATTTGACGAGGATCTCACGAATGAAGAATATAAAGTTGTAGATATGTTCTACATAGGAAACAAATAAGAAGAAATAAAAAAGACGCCGACAATGACACTTTGGCCAGGTTTCATGCTGCTGTTTAGGAACTTTCAAACTCGCATCCAACACTTCTGGAGCCTTTTCCAACATATGACAACCATCGGCTCACACACGGCAACGTCTACCCTCGTGGGAGACTCCATCCCTGCTAATGGAGGTCCTCCAATCCAAACAAACCATCATTACGACAACAACAAGGGCGCTCACCCTTTCCACTATTGCTCCTCTATCAGCGATGTCGTCCCCTTGCTGGACCCGATACCCCATCGTTGCGTACTGATATTGGTGCCATCACCTTCCTCTTGGGTTCCTCCACCACCGATGGTTGAGGTTCCGTCGTTGGAAAGATCAAAGCTGGCACCTATACCCTTCTTTGGTACTATTCCAAGGACCATCTTGGCTGCCGCTGCGCTGCCGTACCCGATAGGGAAAGAAACCCTAGCCGTGATTGACAATCTCACTCCAAGGGGATTCGATCCCATACAATCAGGGATAGGCGACGTTGGGAGAAAATATGGGTGATGCCCTTCTGTCGAAATCGTATTGGAGTCTTCCGGAAATTGGGTATAATTATGGGAAGGGAAATATCAAGAAAGCTGATTGGAAAAGAGCTTTACAGCTGGAACCAACGTTCTGAATAGCCTGGCTTCTTAAATAGTTGCAAATATTATAATGGTGCACCCATCATTGGAATCCTATGGAAAGAAGCCACTGGAAAAGCTCGTGTTCGATTTTATGGTGCCCCCATATTCCAAATAAAGTGCATAAGATCATTGATATTTTTAAAAGTTACCAAAAATCCCTAAAAAAGGAAATCTCAGATTAGCCTTTAGAAAAAATAATGTGCATCCGTCTTTTCAGAATTCCTACAAGGATAAAGACTTTTCTGAAAAACTCAAGGAGGCTAAAAAGGAGGAAATAGTCGTCCGTCAATTCCAATTAGGAGTAGGAATATGGGATTCACCTATATAAATACCCCATGATCTAGTTCATTGCCCACATCTCCTCCATCCTAAACTTGTGCCATTCATTTGCTATGGGTTCCCCGAAGACTACGATGCTCAAGATGAAGTTGCCCCCTCAATTTTTTGAACACAACATCAGGGGAATGGCTTCCACATGGACTCTGCCATCTGTGCCACCACTCACCGCACCAAGGACACCTGGATCCCGCCTTTCGCTCCACATCTATTCTTCCAAAAGGTAATCGGGGATGTTGGAATCAAATTGTGAATCTTCGAAGATCATGAAATTCGTCAGGAGACGAATTTTTCAAGCGGAGGAGAATTAATGCAATCAATCCCAAATTGGCAGGGCAAATCGAATTGAAGTAGAGGGTTGATTTGGAGATTTTTTTAATTAAGGATTCCCATCCTTAATTAGTTATTTCAATTAGTTTGCTTATTTTATTTAAATAAATTGAGATTGTAATCTCAACATTTTTGGTAGATAAAATTAGTTAAGAGTCAATTAAAATCAATTAGAGTCAATTAGGATCGATTAGGATTTTATTTGAATTTGAATTTCTTTCTAATTTTGTAATTCCTCCCCTCCTATATAAAGGGGATGATAGTATCTTGTAAGGGACAGTTCAAGATATATAAAAATTGAGATTACCTCTGCTTTCTCTCTTTCCCTCGGTGCGATCTTGCGATTCCTTTCCGAAATCCCACGCAACTGGCGCGTTATCCTCTTTCTCCGTCTCTTTAAATTTCTTCCACCAAAACAATAATCTTGCACCGTTGGAATTTTTCCGACTGCATCAGATCTGCTGGCTGCATCTCCTGTAGCATTATGGAGGGTTGGAAATCACCTGGAGCTTCACCGTCGTTATGAGACATGGGTTTCAAATTAAGAACCCTAGAACCATTGGATAATTGAAGATATGGTTGCCTAGAATCGAACCATATAACCAGACAAGAGCACAAAACTTGAACATGATAGCCAGATCTTCATAACTTGAATAAGAATAAATAACAATCGAATTGGAAATGAAATCAAATCTCCCAAAAATCGACTTGCTCTGATATCATGTTGAAATCTAGAATGCGGAAGCGAATCGATAAACAGATCAAGAAATAAAGAAATATAAAACATGAAGACGAAGATTTTACATGGAATCCTACTCCCAAAGGAGTGGGATGAAACCATGAGAGAATGCCTCAAAGGGCTGGATCTTCTTGTTAGAATTTCTCAATGAGTACAGTGGATGTGAGGCTCCTTATATAGCCCCACAGACAGACTAGAGTCCCACCGCTTATCTATGTGGGACTAAACATAAGTGGGTGGTAATTGGATCCTGGAGAGGTCCGATTACCCCTCTATTACATACATCAACAACTTTCAACAACAATGTGATGACGACAAAGGCGTGGTCTGATGGAGCGTTTGCTCCTACTATTTTTTTTAGTTTTTTGAGAAGAGGATGCATGTTCTTTTGTGCAACCAAAACTCCGAATCACTGTTAAGGAATCGGGGGAGTCTGGATATCAGTGAACATGGCGTGATGGTGACTTCTGTTAGAAAGGCGTACACGATGCTTTTGATGCTTAATGGACATATTGTCTAGAATGCAGCTAGAGATTTTCGACTACTAGGGGAGTCAAACCATCATTGAGATTGAAGATCGCCATATGGTTGCTCAGGAGGTTAGAGGCATGAAAGAAGTATTTATGAATATCCTACATGAGACCGTTGTTGGTTGCCCTTTGTATTATGGTGACCTAGAGGACGTGCAGCACATGTTCCTTGAAAGCTAGAGATGTCTGGAAGGAGGTGGCATTGGATTGGGCTGATACCTTGTATATGGAAGGCTTCTAGAGCTCCATTGGTAATGCTATGTTCTGTTCAAATAGAGATTGTATGAAGCCTTTAGCTTTTGTTTCGGTGATGTGGTTAGACAGACTGGTGATGTTTCATCAGGAGACTTTTCATATTGAGAATGTGGTGATTCATGCCAAGGCTCGTTCCAAGTCCTAGTTGATGTACTTTTAATTTTGTGACTAATATATTTGGGTGCACACCGTCTTGTATGCCCACCCTTCTCCTTTAAAAAAGGTACCATAGTCTTATTTCTCATGTCTATTTTTATATGGTCCCATGCAGTAGAGGCATCTTATTTTTGATTCCTTGCTTATTTCAAGATCCCCTCACTTAGTTCTTGCTTATGCTGTATTTCTCTTCTTTTGCTTCTTTATTCATTTATCCAATACAAGACCTAAAATATCTGTAATACAATATATATGCGTAATAATGATCTTCTGCAGGCAAACTAATTAATATGTTTCCTATCGAAACCATTCCTGTGAGTGATCAAATACCCTATATTTTCTTTGCCAATGCACTGCAAAGAAAAAACCCTTCATTTCTATGATGAAAGCCTCACTTCTTAGGATTGTTTACATTATCCAAATCATCCTTTCCTGATTGTCCTTTCGAATCTCCGCCTAAACGAACTAATGTTGGAGGTTTCATTGAGCTTCTTCTCAATTTCCTTCTAAAACCCCTTTATATAATTTCCTTGTCAATTTGTGGCATTGGTTATAAATGTTATTTAGGATCCTTTCTGCCAAAACCAAGTCTGTTATGGTGATATGACCTCCACACCTCCATTACATACTGTTACACTCCTAAAAACGTAATTTACAAGGATGGAATTATGATTGGATTTCCATGCTTCCTACCTTCCACATATTCTCATTCAAGTCTGTATTTGGGAAAATTCAAAGCATAGTTTAGTCATTCTCCCTTTCAAAATGTAACTTCTTAGTCAACTTGTTTCAATCCCCATAACACTCTCAAACCAATTAATTCTCCACTAGCATAGGCGATGTCGGATGAGTACATTGGGGTGGTCCTTCTACATACCAAATGTATGCTGGAGCAGGATCGAGGTGAGTTAACAAGGCAGAGGCCCTGACTTTCGTTGTCGCTTTGGGACTTGACTTCGAACTGAGAAGCAAAAGCAGTAGGTTGGCGATTGGTTATTTCCATGCCAAGATTCTTTATTTGGTAGGTCTGCTTAGAAACATGCTACAAACAGAGCTTGTCCTTGTGTATAGATTCCTTCTTTAGAGAATTAAAATAAAAAACTTTCTTATGTTATTCATGATGTGTGATTTTTGCCATGATTTGTGAATTTTGCCACAAAATATTATTCTAATAATTACTTAATTAGGCTGAACTGAGGGCTAGTGTATTCGAGGCCATTGAAGATGAGGATCATGCACTTGAAAATGAAGAGGGTGTTACACCTGCATTACTTGGAAGTTGCAATGATCGTGCAAAGCAGTTACATGCATCACCATCAGGTTCCAAATGTCCAGTTAATAGAAAATGTTTCATTATTTCATTACCTATCTTACAAGGGGTCCTATATTTTCGTTTCAATCATCGTTTCCTTAGGATTTTACAGTATCTAGTGTCAAGTTTTGAGCGAAATTGTGTCCTTTCTTTGTCTAGCATAATAAGATTTTGGTTTGTTACTGTCGATCTTTATTTGTTGGTAGTTGTCTTTCAATTCTTGTAGGAAGGCTTCTGACTGCACTTGTTTGTGAATACCTGGATTGGGCTCAACTAGGTCACACTCTCAAAGTTTACCTGCCAGAGTGTAATTTGGTACTTAGATTGTATTTGCTGATTCTATTATCCTTTTCTAATATTCCCGAATTTCGATTAGCAATTTCAATTGTCAATTTAACTTTCTGTTACCTTTTTGTCCTAGCAAAAAGACTTTTGGAAATCTGAGTTAAGAGATTTTGCCAGCAAAAATGGATATGACTCGAATAGGAGTCCAGAAAGTGGCCCATTACTATTAGACGTTCTGGAAGGTTATCTGAAATATGAGGTTTGGTATTTTTATTCACCTTTTTCATGAACTTTATTAAAGAGTGCAGTTTCAGTATATAAAAATCTGAAGTAATATAATTTATGAAATACTTGATTATGCTTTTGAGTTTCAAGTTCATAAATGTTCACTTATGTAGTCTTGGAAATGCGATGTATTTTTTCGGATAGATTCCGTAGTTATGCGATAACGGATGCATTTGGAGGACAACTGTGGCAGTGGAAGTTGAGATCTTGATGTCTTTATTTGATGGGAACACAATGTTTTACTGAGGTGTATAGAAGAAGGTGGACACTATTGGACGACATTACATGCTCACTTTGTTGGAGCGGAAATGAAGGTATCGAGCATTTGTTCTCTCATTCCCTTTGACTCGGGTGGTAATGTCTATTCCTTGATTGGTTACATCCTCTAAATTTTTTTCCTGGAGATCATTTAGGGAGTACATACATGGACCAGTGACAATGCGACTTTTGCCAACAAAGGGAAAAATGCAGAGTAACTTGGTGTGTTTTGGGCTATTTGGATTCTTAGTGATGTTGCGATCTTCAGGAATGCAAGGCATTATGCGGAAAGTATTCTATACTTCATGCACTTCTGAACTTGTGCGAGGGGACATGATTGGTGTGCATAGTTGTATGTGGTGTTATAAGCCCTCTTTAACGGGTTTTATAATTTCAATATATATATTTGGATGGTCATTAATCTGATAATTATTATAATAAAAAGATTTCTCAGTTACTTTTAGGCCTGGCTTAGTTAATGGATTAAAATTCAGGAAGATGCTTTGGGAAGCGGGATGATCGTTCATTTTACGGTTGGGTTGTTGTTGTCAAGAGTATAAAATAATATAGAGAGATGAGAGAGGAAGATCATGGTTTATTCTAAATGATACGTGGAGTCTTTAATGGTTTCAATTTTGTTTCGCTGTTCAGTAAGAGAAATTTGGATAATTTCATTGATATTTTGATTATATCGTTGGAAATAGCGTCAATGAGTTTAAAAATTGATTTTCCCTCCGGAATATTAGGGTTCTCAGAATAATTTAATCAATAAACAAGCTAACATTGCACCTTTGTTAGCTCAAAGTAGATGTAATCAGGAGGCTTGATTTATACCCCGTCATGTATATAGTGTTTAATACAGATATCCTAAAAAGTGTAATATGCAAATGATCATATAGGACTACATGGTGCTGTATTCAACTGCAATTGTCTATATACCACATATGCTTGTGTCTGGGGAGATGTGGTTGATATGATATGTACATGTGGTAGTTATGTTATGTTCACGACCTTCCTCTTTAATGGGGGCAAAGTACCCTCGTCTTGTGGAGGTTTGGGTGCAGAGTCCTTGAAACTTAATTGTAGAGTAATTGATATGGAAATTGAAATGACTTGATTTTGAAGTCAAGGTACATGAGGTAGAGGGAAAATGTAAGTATGCCTTTTAGGCTTACATGACAAGGAAATGACAAACCCTAAGATCCTGTTCGGTACGGTACGTGGGGTAAACTCCTCCCTTAACGCATTCCTTATCTCTCCTATGTGGGTCCCACTTTATCTCTTTTTTAATACATTAAATAAATCAATTATTTTTTACCAATTCCATCAAAAAATAATATATTATGCCATCATATCATATAAAAATTATAAACTACTCCACTTCTACTCACTTTTCCAAACTTCAATACAATAGTATCACAATAACTACTCACTTTTCCAAACTTCAATACAATCATATCACAACAAACCCACCCCCAGGTTAACCCTCTATCCAAACACCAAAACACAAAAATAGGTTATGCTCTACCAATTTAACCCACCCTAACCCGCGTACCAAACACACCCTTAGGGCTTGTTTGGTTAGTGGGTTGGGCTGGGTTGGGTTGGGTTGGGGTATCCTCCTGTGAATAGTAGCTGTTTGGAAGGTTGGGATGGTTGGAATGATAATTGTGATGTAATGTGACATTGACTATGTGTTATATTAACTTTTTGGTGATTATAATATGTTTTTTTATGTTAATAAGTGTATTTGAACATGGTTAAAACCCATTATACCAAAGAAATTGTAGGGTCAATACAAGTATTCCCAACCTAGGAATGCAGGGTTGGAGACAGGGATATGCCAGGGTACCCTAAGGTACCCTGGCAACCAAACAAGCCCTTAGGGTCTGTTTGGTTACCGGGTTACCCCGAGATACCCAATTTACCTCCTCTATTCTTGAGTTGGAATTCCATCACAAATCAATGTGACATCACATCACATTCCTTATTCCAGCCCTCACAACCATCATAACATTCTATTCACAGGAGGTTATCCCAACCCACTCCATCCCAGTAACCAAACAGACCCTTAGGGTGCATTTGGTATGCAGGTTAGGGCAGGTTAAATTGGTAGAGGGTAACCCATTTTTGTGTTTGGTGTTTGGATAGAGGGTTAAACTGGGGGTGGGTTTGAAACGGGTTTGTTGAGATATGATTGTATTGAAGTTTGAAAAAGTATGTAGCTATTGTGATGCGATTGTATTGAAGTTTGGAAAATTGAGTAGAAGTGGAGTAGTTTATAATTTTTATATGATATGATGGTATAATCTATTATTTTTTTGATGGAATTAAAAGAAAATTGATTTATTCGCCGTGGTAGCAAGCACTATACGATGAATCGGGCAGTCCAGCTGAGATGAGGGAAGAGTATCCGCGAAGAAAAAAGATGTGGTTCCCTCTCTCCTTTTTTGCTCTGATTTTCATGTGTTTAGCATATAGCTAGCACCTTCCCGGAAGCTTGCGGAGTCAAGCTCTTAACACTATGTCTCTTTCTCATCTTCCCTGGTCTCTACTAGGAGGAAGTGGTCACCATATCCATTTGACTATCTATGACGGGCCTTTCTCGTGATGAAACACTCGCGATAATCCTCAAGGTCCTCGAGGAGAGGGGCCGATTTCTTATATCAGTCTAATTGTCGAAGCTAGGGGGCAGCAGCATCTTTATAGTGAGATTGACCTATAGAGAGTAGTGGCTCGAAAGGGAGAAGCAATCGACGCATGACAGATTTAATATATTAAAAAAGGTAAAAGTGAGACCCACATAGGGGAGAGAAGGAATGTGTTAAGGGGGGTAACCCGGGTATCGAACGAGGCCTTAGGGTCTGTTTGGTTACTGAGTTGGGGTGGTTTGGGGTAACCTGATGTGAATAATAGCTGTTTGGGGCGGTTATGAGGGTTGGAGAGGGTTTGAATAAGGAATGTGATGTGATGTCACTATAATTTGTGATGGAATTCCAACCCAAGAATAGAGAGGGGTACACTGGATTACCCCGGGGTAACCCGATTACCAAACGGACCCTAAATGACATGATAAGAAAACTGGGATAACATGAAGAGCCATTTTCACAAACACTAGATCATCGCCCTTAGAAAGTCAAGTTGGCTTTCAAGCAACGAGTTTTTTCTCAAGTATTTCCACCAGTGACAACCAATCCTCTTGACAAAGCCCACATACTAACGTCATGTCGAAATTGGTAAGATGTAAACTCACCCTTAGGATCTCTGGAATAGCCATATATGCAATCGACTCCTTAAGCATCACATCGAAAGAGACAAAGGAGGATTTCCATCATTAATTTAAAGTTTAGAGATGCCATTGAAAAATGTCTAGGATTGTCGAAATCCCCCTTGTATTTGAAAATCTCACCCCTCCACAATGCAAATTGTATCTTCCACATAATATAGTAATATGATAGATATCTTGTTGTGGATATAGCATGTACGGAGGTCGACCATCATAGATAAGGCATCACTCACAAGAACAAAAATGAGGGACAAAAGTGGGCACCATTTCTTGAACCGCAATTGCGAGTGGGGAAAATCGGCCTTAGGTTGACCATTCACTAGCATTGAACAAGGCATCATGGTAATGTACTTTTTTATCCCTAGGATCCACGTTTTCAAAAAATCTACATTGATAAAAAGAGGCCCACGTGAATCTTCAGTTCAAACAATCACAAGCCTTAAAGAATTTACCTTCCAAAGTATCCCCTTGACCCTTGCCTCATGTTCCAATCGATAATAATTTCAATTGTCATAACTACACTATTTAGAGGTTGCTATTTAAGGATAAAATCAAACTACATCTCAGAAATAAAAGATACCGAAACTTCTTTAAAAGGATTAACCAACAACTTTGCCATAATGAATAAACAATGTTAGACAACACAACTAATATGAAAAAGTCAATCCAGAGAGACACATCCCTCTTAGGTTGCATGAAAATCAAGGAAGAGTTCAGTCGCTCAACTTTCTACATCCTATGCCTAAACTCGTCTAATATATCCATGACATCATCCTCAATCACATCTCGGAATTCTTTTAAGAAGACAACCATGATATCGACCATTGTCATCATTGATATTGTGTTAAAATATTACCCATGTTGCTTGATTTTGCTCCTCTTTTTTGTAAGTAAAGAAGCTTGGGGATGGATGACGAGGAAAGCGGTAGGCTCACTGGATCAACAGGCCGAAGTCGGTGGTGGTTTTGTTGGGGATAGATGACGAGGAAAGCGGCAGCCTTGCTGGATCAACAGGCCGAAGTCGGTGGTGGTTCTGTTGGGGATGGATGACGAGGAAAGCGGCATGCTCGCTGAATTGATTGGATGCCCCCTGGGGCGGTTGCCGATCTCCTATCTGGGACTGCCTCTGGTTGACGGTAGGTTGAGGAGGTCGGACTGGGACAATGTTATTCGGAGATTGGAGGATCGGTTGGATGGCTGGAAGGCGACTACTTTGTCCAAGGGTGGGAAACTTACCCTGCTGAAGCACGTTCTCTCTGCCATTCCGGTCTTTTTTTCTCGACGTGTTTGATGCCGGTTGGGGTTAGAAGGAAGGTGTAGGCTTTGATGAGGTTTTTCTTTTGGTCGGATGGGAGGCAGATGAAGAGGGGCATGCATCTGGTTGCATGGGAGGATCTGGCTAGGTCGGTTGCTGGGGGGTCCTTGGGGTCCGGAACGTGGAGATGATGAACAAGGCTTTGCTTGCCAAGTGGGTGGTGCAGATTTGGGGGTCCTCCGACTCTCTGGTTCCCAGGCTTCTGAGGAGGATTTACGGGGTCACTGGGGAGTTGGTGGTTGGGGGAGGTCTTTTAAGTCTCCGCTGTGAATGGGGATCCGTGCCGTGCTTCCGAAAATCAGGTCTTTTCTGCGACCGAGGATGGGGAATGGGCAACTCTTCAGGTTTTGGCTGGATGACTGGATGGGGGAAGGGGTGTTGGGGAACCACTTCCCAAGGTTGATGGCCTTAGCAGCTAACAGGGGGCGCGACTGGCGGAGGTGGCGGACTTGGGGGATTGGGCCCCTTTGTTTCTTTCGTATCTGTCGGATCAACGACTGGATGATTTCTTGAGGTTGCAGTCGGAGGTTCCCTCTCCGGGGGAGATTTCTGGGGAGCCGGACCA
Organism: Ottelia alismoides; assembly: GCA_037367405.1. Classification (NCBI taxonomy): domain Eukaryota; kingdom Viridiplantae; phylum Streptophyta; class Magnoliopsida; order Alismatales; family Hydrocharitaceae; genus Ottelia; species Ottelia alismoides. Next base: position 212,830 of record JAZKJV010001328.1, on the reverse strand, counting down.
TTTTGAGTGGGCGGATGGGAGATTTTCCGTGAAGAACGTATATCAGAAGTTGTATGGTGGGGGCGTGGGGCGTGGTGAAGACCTCTGTGTGGACATGAAGGTGATTTGGGCTGCCAAGATTCCTCCTAGGGTTAAGGTGTTCCTTTGGTGTCTAAGGAGAAACCGTCTGTGTGACAAAGTGAGGATGGGAAGATTGTTTGGCGTGGAAGACATGTGCTGTGATAGATGCAAGGGGTCTCTAGAGGACGTGGAGCACATCTTCTTCGGCTGCAGATCTTCGATGTAGGTTTGGGAATCCTTGGGTCTGTCTTGGGTTCAGACTCCCGGCTTGGAGCACTTCTGGAGATCTATTCGCTCAGTGGGTCTTTGGTCCACGGACGACGTCTCAAGGCCATTTGCAGAGTGGGTTATCTGGGCTGGCAGGAATGATAGCATATTCAAGGGTCAACGGTTTTACTATGAGAATGTGCTCGCACACTATAATGCTTTGTACAGTTTCTGGATATCCAACTGATGTACCTCTTTGTTATTAATGAAAGTGTTGGTGTGGTGACTCCTGCCTTGGGAGGGCTCCCCCTTTGTTTTATAATGCTTTGTACAGTTTCTGGATATCCAACTGATGTACCTCTTTGTTATTAATGAAAGTGTTGGTGTGGTGACTCCTGCCTTGGGAGGGCTCCCCCTTTGTTTTTGGTCAAAAAAAAGTAAAGAAGCTTGGAAGTTTTTTTTATATAAGTTCAAAAGTTAAATTGTCATGAGTGTTCACTTGCATAACTACTCCTAGTATTAATAACATATTATGATTTAAAATATCACGACTTATTGAAAATATATTGCAGATATATTACTATTGCCAGATTGATGATATTAGAAAGAGGTATCACTATGTTAGCAATAATATCGCAAACAACATAGATTCCTTTCAAGTTTTTAAGGGAATTGAGAACGATATGGGCGATTCCTTTCCCTAATTGTCGGAGCAGCCTTCGCAGTGATCATAGATAATTTACGCGATATAATGTGTATAAATATGCTAAATTTTCATAAAAAAGAGAAGTGGTAAAGCAGTGAACGAGGTTTCCAGAACAACTTATATTTCAAAACTATGATGAGTATGTGTACTAGAAAAATCAAACAAAGAATATAAAGAATTTATTCAAGAAAAATATACAATGAGTATTGCATACATGAGTGAATATGTATATTGCTTATTGGTTTATCCTTTTGTACACAATCTCAAAAAAAAATTTGCGAGAAATTTATCCTTTTGTACCAATCTCAAGATTTCCACCAATCTGTGATGTATCCCCTTTCCAAACTTACATATATGATGTTGATAGCTATATATCAAATCTTGAGTCAAGATAATCATTCTACTTCATACAAGAGGGGGCCTAATGGGGCTAAGTTCTCCTAATAATCTTCAATAAAAAATTATGATAGGATTTTAGAGAAATAATATTTTCTAATATATATTTCTAACTCTTCATTAAGTTGGAGCATAAAAGCCTTAGCTTGAAAGAAACCATTTCTACATATTCCCTTGGCGTATATTCAGGAGGTATACGATGATACCTTTTTGATGGACGTAATGTCGAGAGTACACCTCTACATAGATAGGACTCACCTCGAGTAATGGCTCTTGTAATGTGGTACACCTTTGCATGTCCCCCTTTTCTTGCTTCGAAAAAATGTCCATGATGAGAGGGATCTTTGCGAAGGATATACCACTAGTGATGTGACATGTGCTTGGAGGAGATGGTTAGACTGAAGAAGATATGTTGGATCAAATTAGAGTGCCAATCTTTGTTAATAAGATGACGTTGAACTAAGTAGATTACTATCCTATGTAGCACAATATGAGTCCATTCTAAGTAGTGGTCCTATCTGAAGATTTGAAAGTGGGTCTTACGTATCAGAAAATCCCCATATAAAAGCATTAAAGGTAGCTTCTCACTTAGAGAAATCGCAAAGGATGAGTTTTTATTATACATAGTGAAGGGTTCTCTCATATGCGAATCACTGTTGTAAAAGTCGATCGACTAGGTTGACTAGTCGAGTTGGTAGGGTGGTTGACTGACTATTGTCCAATCAGGCAATAGTCAGTCAACTGACTACACAACCCGACTAGTCACCTGATTTTTGCATAGAGATTTTGATTTTTTGATTTTTTTTGTTATTTTAAAAGCTTACTTATTCTGATATGCTTAATGTCTTATTTAAATTCGTTTACTTATTTTATTTTATTATGATAGTATAGAAAATGTATAAATCAATGTAAGTCCATAAGAATATATGTATAGAAAATTGCTTATATATAAAATTATTAAAAATCAAAACCAACTAAAGGTTGACTAAATTTGATTAGTCACCCGACTACCGATTAATCCTTAATCAGTGACCTGGCCGATCGAGTACCGATTATCGACTTCTATAACCTTGATGGGAACATAAAAGAAGAAATATCTCATACTAGGTGTACCATGAACAAGGGTGATGGTTGGAAGATACGCCTCTCTTGTGGTATCTCAAGCAGAAGGAATCGATACTCCCTCTTTCTTCCATATATATTGGAGTTGTGGAGAAATACAATTAAGTTGGGTGAAAAACATGGGAAACAAACTTCCCTTTTTTCATTTATTTAATTTTTTTTCTTTTTAAACAACCCCTCTTTTTATTTTTGGGCTATTTTCCTTATTTTAATAATCCATTTTTTGTTTCAATTACCTTTTTAAGACTAAAATGTTAAAACTCAATAACAATAGTTTCCTGGCTTAATGCACATAGCGAAGCGAACTTGCATCTTGCCCCCTCCATAAACCTTTCAGTTTTGTTAGGGTTATAGAAAAGAAGATGCTATTCTCAAGGGGTGCCACCTAATTGGAGGTTGCTAAGATGTCATGCCACCTTCATTGTTTCTGCTTGCTTGGACCATCTCATTCGCTGTCGTTTGCTGCAATGTCAACTCAATGATGATCCACGATTTTTTATTCTAGTGGCCTTCCATGATGAATGCACGCGATTTGGGATACGATCTATATGCACTTGATAGAAAGGCACTCGATGTTTGAAGGATAACACCTGGATCGTGACATGATATTTGATGCATCAGAATCTTGAGAAGACCGATCGAGCAAGAGAAGGTGCTTATGATGGGGGTGAGGGGTCGCGATGCGCGAGAGGGATGCTGGTCGATGAAGGGATGATCAATACCCTCTTTGAGTGGTGTTAGAGGCGATACTGGGTGGAACCTTGGTGCGTAGATGATTGTGCCTAGATCGACGGTGATATGATTTTTTGGCTTTGAAGTAGCGACGATAATGGAGTGCAAAAAAAGATCAATGATGAAACAACAATCAACGAGGTTGGAGAAGACCAATGATAGGAGAAATGATGTGATGATTTTCAAGAGGATTGAGAAAGACGGAGATGGGCCCTGATAATGAGGGGGGTCATGGTCCAAGAAAAAGATCCTTGTTGCTTCGCCACTATTTGATGACTTACGATCTATACGAACTTTATAAAATTTGAAAAAATTAGTTGAAATAATCACAAATCTCAACGGATTCCCTTGATCTCGTGCAATAAAATGTGGAAATATCAAGGAAGTGCAACTTCACGAACAAGAACAAAATGTTTACATGGTTCAAAATGGTCAAGATGACCACCTTACTCTATTGGAAAAGGAAAATAGTGGAATCAGATATTCATAATAAACTTCTCACATATAACTAGTAATATGATGATCCTTATATACCCTAAAACCACTAGAGAAAAGATACTCATTTAGTGTAAAGGAAAAAAGAATGAGCGGAGGGTGAGGGCAAAGCCGAGGGAAGTCGCGTGAGACTCTCCAATGGGTGGTCCGAGCGGCAGAGGGCATCTGTAGGCGGCACGCGGCGAGCAGGGTCGTTGAGCGAAAATCGGGGGGCGAGGAGGACGACGGCGAGGGGTTTCAAGGAAGTGCGGAAACTCAGGAGGGGGTTTGAGAAGTCGTTCGGAGGAGGTCTGAGCAGCACGATGCCGAGTATGTCAAGGTACCATCCTCGCACACCTTCCCCAATCCGTTTGGGAAGGGGTGCTTCCGGTGCTGTTCCATGGCACATTGGGCAAGGCAATATCGGGAGCCGCTTCGGTGCTTCAGGTGTAAACGTCATGCTCACAGTTATCGCAACCGTCCGCTGAATCGGGGGGTCCCGAACGGGAATGGATGCCCTGGTTCTCTGGTGGGCGAAGGAGGTGGCCGAGGAGAAGCTTTGTTCTGTGGATCGTCGGACTTCGACTTGGTAACAACGACACATTTTAAGGGGGATATAGTGCAGTTGACGCCCTGGCGTGTCGTGGCTAGGGGCCTTGCAGATATTGAATTCTGGGAGTTGTTGCTTCGTTCGAAGGAAGGGGGATCCCTGCTGAAATGACGAAGACCGAGGATGTCAGATGGTGTGATTCGGCCGGGGTCGGTGACACACATCCGCATCTCGGGGGTCCCGGTTGGCGTGTGTAATTTGTCGGACTTTCACGAGCTGCTGCGTGGTGTGGCAGGGGTGCTAGAGGTGGTGAGCTCGGGTAGCCACCCTGGAGAACCGTTGGACCCAGTTGTCAAGGTGAAGGAGCTCTCGGTAGAGGCACTGGGTTGGAGGAGCCTAGAAGTGAGGGGTAGACGAGTCCGCGTGCACCTGGCCGACGCGGGGCAGAGTGATCGGGCCGAGCAGCGCGGAGGGTTCAACTTTGCGTTGCCTGCGGAGCAAGCTGGGCCGGGATGTGTTCGTCGGTCCCTGACGAAAATGACCCTTCCGAAGCAACGACCGGTGGTGGAGGAGGTGCCTACGGAGGAAGCTGAACGATCGGGAGTGGAGGGGTCGGCCCCGGGACACACATAGGAAGTTATGGGACAAGAAACGTTGGAAATGAAAGCGACGCAGGAAGAGGAATCACCCCCTCGATTCACGAGGCGAATCCACTTCGGGAGTTTCAAGGATGGCATGGCTATTGCGGGCCAGGGATCTCTGAAAAGTGGGGTCTCGACTAGGGTGTGATTCGGTTTACCCGGTTTATCGGGTCCACCTGGTATGGCGCACCCGATGGGGCTCACGAATGGTCCGATCTAGGGTCCACCCATGGAGGGAGATGTGGCGACTCGGGTTGACTCGTGGATACCGCCCGAGTCCTTATTCGGACCTCTGCTCAGGAAGGGGATGGGCCACTTTGCACTCCAGAGATCCATGTCGATGAGCCCCCTCAGGTGGCTGGGGAGGGGCAGTCATCGAGGGAGGAGGAGCCGATACCGATAGTCCCTCTTCTGGGGGATGACGCAAATGGGGATCACCTACAACTGGCTTCACCTGCGGCATCCCAAAAAGGCGGCACGTGGCCGATGGTTGGAGATTCGGTATCGACAACGACCCTCGATGAAATGCTAAATCCAACGGATCCCCAGACGCCCCAGGCGGAGGCCTCGCTCATGGAAAAAGGGCCTTCCAAATTTGGAGCCCATTATGTGATACACATGCTCAACAGACGAGAGAGGAGACTGGAGCTGGTGGGGGTAGCAGCGGGCGAGGGGGAAGCCGACTTCGGGCAGGGCCCTCCCCCGCAGGAGAAGGTGCTCTTGGCCACATCGAAAAAATTCCGAGTTCTTGACAGGGCGGTGGCGGTGCACCTTGGGTTGGTCCCGCCAAAGAAGGTAGCAAGTGATTTATGTCGATAAAAATTTTATCCTAGAACGTTAGAGGGCTGTGTAGGACAGACAAGCATATGTGCGTGAAGAACCTCCTTACCGAGGCTGGAGCGGACATCTTCCTCCTCCAGGAAGCCAAACTAGCTGAAGGAAAAGTCATCAACATGACGGTCCTGTGTGGGGGCAATCACTTCTCCTCGGTGTAGTTGGGCACCAGGGGGGCGGCGGGTGGCATGCTCATTGGTTGGAAGAACGACTTCTTCAATCTCTTGGGCGAATCCAAATTACAACACTATCTCTCGGTGTCGCTCAGAAGGTCCAAAAATGGAGAAAGCATTCGGGTAACAAACATTTACGGGCCAATTGGTGGTGGCGACCAATCTTTGGCCGGGGAGATTGAATAACTGGGGATCGAGAATGAGGGTGAGGTGTGGATCGTACGCAGCGATCTGAACGTGACATTGTTAGCGGAGGACCGACCCCTTGGCTTAGGGGGCAGGGACCCAGGCTCTAACGAGTTTTGACGGGTGGCGCACACCTTCGGTTTGTCTATCGTGGATGCCGTGGGTTGAAAATTACATGGCGCAATGCGAGAGCAAAATCGAGATTGGACAGGTTCCTCCTATCGCAACAGGCTGTGGATAGATTCCCTCTCACGCGGGCTTGGGCTCTCTCGCGTGCTCAATTGGATCACACTCCAATCGTTTGGTCTTCTGGGGGGAGAAGGGCATATTCTTCTTCAGATTCGAGAAAAGTTGGCAGCTCGAAGACGGTTTCAGGGATATGGTCGTTGAAAATTGGAGGAGTGAAAATGTGGAAGGCACCGCGGTGACTAGATTCACTGCAAAACTGTGAATCCTTAGATCTCTCCTCATGTCATATGGTAGGGAGGTCAGGATGAGGAGAAGAGCTAAGAGAACGAAGATTCAGGCTGCTATCACCCGCTTGGACTTGGTGGACGATGACAGGGGTCTCATGCAGGAAGAGTGGGCAGAGAGGCACGACTGTTTGGCGGAGCTGCTTCTTGAAGATAAAAAAGAGGAGGTAGAGTGGCGCCAACGATCTAGGCAGCGATGACTAAAGGAGGGTGACGCAAACGCGAGGTTCTTTCACACCATGGCCTCGGGGAGAAGACGAAGAAACTTCTTGCAGGAATTAGAGGTGGGAGGGGCTCGGGTGTCGGGGGAGCTGGAGCTCGGGAAGGCGTTGAGGGATTATTTCACTGAAGTCTCTCGGAGGAAGTGGGGGAACAGATGGGGGTGGCTGGGGAAAGGGGTGAAGCCCCTTTCTGATTCACTGGCGGTTTCCTTAGTTTCTCCATTCTCTGAGGAAGAGGTGAACGGGGCGGTTTGGAGTTTAAATACGGACGGGGCCCGGGCCCGAATGGCTTCTCCGTGCTATTCTACCACGAGTTCTGGGATCTTCTGAAGGCAGAGCTCATGGAGGTGCTTAATGAATTTAGAGAGGAAAATAGAGGATTTGAGAAGATCAATCACACTTTGCTCTTCCTACTGCCGAAGGACACGCCCACTGGTGTCGATGATTTCAGGTCCATCGCGCTTTTTGATGCCATTTACTTCATTGTGGCAAAAACACTTGTAAACCTGCTTAAATCTGTCTTGGGCGTCGTGCTATTGGATGGGCAGTCTGCCTTCATCCCGGGTAGACAGATGGTTGATGGGCTTGTCATGGCATCTGAAATCTGTATGGACTGGAGGAGATCCAGGACGAGGGGAGCTCTTTGGAAGATAGATTACGCGAAAGCTTATGGTAGTCTGGACTGGAGGTTCCTATGGGTCTCGCTTCGCAGAAGGGGCTTCCCGGAGTTGTGGATTGACTGGATGAAGAGGTGTATCACCACTTCCTCCTTCTCGGTTCTGGTGAATGGTAAACCGGAGGGGGGATTTTTCCAACTGCAGAGGGGGGGGTGAGACAGGGCTGTCCCTTGGCCCCGATGCTGTTTGTCCTGATATCGGACGCTCTGGGCGTTTTATTCAGGGAGGCGATGGAGGCGGGCTGGTGTGAGGGCTACCGTAGAGAGGATATCTCCATCCCTATTCTTCAGTATGCAGACGACTCGATTATCTTTCTTGGTGGTACATAGGAGCAATATGCAAATGCGGTACAACTGGTCGAGATTTTCGGTGGTTTGGCGGGTTTGGAGATTAACAAGAGCAAATCCGCTGTGATAACGTTTGGGATGACTGACGCAGAACAGATCAGAGTGGCTGGGCTCACGGAATACCCGTTGGGGACCCTTCCTATATACTACTTAGATCTGCCATTGGTGGCAGGAAAACTGAAGACGACGGATTGGGATGATGTCATCAGGCGGTTGGAGCGTAAATTGGCAGGCTGGAAGGCGATCACCTTGTCCAGAGGGGGAAACCTTGTCTTATTGAAGCATGTGCTCTCGGCGATTCCGGTATTTTTCTGCTCTACCAGGTTGCTGCCAGCGGGAGTTAGAAGAAAAATTGAGTTCATAATGAGGAGCTTCTTTTGGTCGGATGGGAGACAACAGAGGAACGGTTTCCATTTGGTCAATTGGGAAGTGATGATAAGGAGCCGTGAGGACGGTGGGTTGGGAATCCACGATATAGAGAACATGAATAAGATGCTGATCTTGAAGTGGATCCTATCCATTTGGGGCCACTCGTCCTCTATTGTGGTTAGGCTTATGAGGAAGATCTACGGGGTCACGACGCAATTCGTTGCTAGCAGAGTTCGTCACGGATCCCCCCTTTGGGCGGGCATTCGTGTGGTCCTCCCACAGCTACTCAACAAGGTCCGCCCGAAGGTGGGGGATGGCAGCATCTTTCGCTTCTGGAGGGACGATTGGACGGGAGAGGGCAAACTTGAAGAAAGATTCCCTCGATTGTTCGCCTTGTTGGCTTCGAAGGAGACCACCCTCACGCAGACGACGATAACGGGTAGCTGGGCTTTGTGTTTCCTGACAAACCTGCCGGACCAGCGATTGGAGGAGTATTTGATGATGTATGAGGCCCTACCACAGACAAGCATACTATTCGCGGGCAGGGACCGTTTCCAATGGCAAGATAGGAATTTTACGATGAAGAGAGCATACGAGATGTTCAACAAGTGTGAACAAGATGTGGAACGTTTGATGAAGGATGACTTCAAAATTATATGGGCTGCAAAAATCCCAAGCAGGGTTAAGGTATATTATTGGTGTCTAAGAAGGTGTCGTTTATTGGGTGTCTAAGAAACAAAGTACGCAGAGGAAGACTGTTAGGTCTCGCAGATACATGTTGTGAAAGACGTGAGGAAATGGAGGAAGATTCTGAGCACCTATTCTTGAGGTGCCCAAGCTCGACATGGGTATGGAGGTGCATGGCCCTTTCATGGCTCGAAACGGTTGGCCTGTCTTAGTTATGGGCATCTATTAGGCATTTGAACAGAAACACCACGACCGATTTTTGGAAGCTTTTCGCGGTACTATGGGCAATATGGATGGGGCGTAATGAAAAGATCTTCAAAAATAAGAGGTTCTATGAAGAAAATGTAGTCGCTTACTGTAACACACTGTAATCTCTGGGCATCATGACTTCGTAAATCTTTATAATTAAATATAATGCAGGCGGTGACCCCACGATGGGGGTTCACCTGTTTCTTCATAAAAAAAATGACGATCCTTATATAGGCCCATTAACAAAAATTGTCCAACACTAAATTATATGAGACTAAATAAGAGGTGCCATTGATTTTAATACATAATTCTAACTATGTGGATAATTCATTTTGGAGATCGGAAAGAGTATTTTGTAAGGCATAGCTGTGTTAGATTAGGTTAGCTTGTTTTCTTCCTATTTGCTGTTGTTTTCCCATTCCTTTGATGTTTACAATGGCATATTTAGGTGGCTGATCCCTTGGGTCAGGATATCCGGGTTCTTGATCTCTTGGCCAGCTGAAACTTAATGGCATCTTTTGTACTCTGACTCTGTACATTATAAAGATTAGTACACATTTTTTAGCGTGATTTCCTGCCTTTGTGTTGTGGTACTGATACTGTTAACAATTATTCATGCCTCATAAATAATTCATGATAATATTTCAACTGGCACAAATGAGTGATGCTCTCTTACCTATTCTTTTATTCTGATTCATAGAATCTATCTCAAGCAAGAGCAACTGGCAGAAGAATAGCAACTTCGGAAGTGGAGTCATTTTCAAACAATGAACCTAGGAACTCACGACGGCCTTCGCCATCTTCAGTTGCTGGAGGTTTACCCCCGCTTGGAAGGTGATTATTTTTGAATAATGAATATTCTTTTTTTGTCATTAGGTTCTGAACTTCTCTGATAAAGCTGCCTTTTTGTGGATATGCTAGGCCTACAATGCCTGTTTCACAACCTTCAGGTACTGGATGAACTTCGCTGAACGCTGCCTTTATAATATCATGTTTTCCTTGACTTCTATTAAAAGCTAATCTTCTGTATCAATCTTCAGATAGAAGAATGGGTTCAACAGCTCCTGGCTACAGGAAGGATGATTACAATTGGAGATATGGCACAGATGAACTATCAGAAGATGTTATTCGTGCATCCAATGCTCTGGAAAACATCCATTTGGATAGAAAAGCACGGAACCTAACAACTTCATGGAGGTAATTCATTGCAGTGTCACTGGGTATCGGTGCTTGTCTTTGATGATGACTCATGTGCTGTAATCTGCTGTTAAAAAATGGAAGCTGTACATTGTGCTTTTGGCTGGAAACGTGATTAACACCATGCATGGGTGGAAACATGAGAGGGGGTAAACATATATTTGTAAAGCATCAACATAGTACTGTCATCGCAGAAACATGCTAGCAGTAGGTGCAAAATGGGAAATTTGTTATGGTTGATATACAAGTAAAAGATTGTAGAAAATGCAACGTTGAAGCATAATCAAAGATAAGCAGATAAATAACAATAAGAACACCATGTATAACATGGAATCCTACTCCATAAGGAGCGGGGTGAAACCACCAGAGAAGGCCACTAAAGGTTGGATACGTTTCTTGGGTTCCCCTTCCCCGGATATGGTAGTGTGTTATTCAGGAACGGTGCTTCGCCCAATTAAGGTGGCAGTTTCAGGTGGGGCATCCAAATCGAGTCTCCCAATGTCAGGTATCAATTTGGACTCAAAGAGGACATTGATGGCTTCTATTCCTCTGGGGCTTCATCAACTGGTGGTGGGAGGGCTCGTAGAGAAACACCACGGGTTTCATTTAAGCTTCTCAAGGGGTGTGATTTCACCGGTTTGCATGGTTCACAAGCCCCACAATCAGAGTACAAGGGAGTGGACTTCTTGGGGCTGCAAGTACTCCAGAGCTTCTGGTTGCAACTCGCACGACTCCTGAACTGGTGCGGGCGGTGTTTGTGTAGCGGGGGGCTCCTACGACGGTGAAGGTAGCAGAATGAAGGCATCCAACCCCTCCTAGAGGAGGTTTATGGCTTCATCGCATAAGGTGAAGCTTAGGTGCAGTCCTGTACATAAAATCTCATCGCAGTGGATACGTGATGGGCTGGCTCGTAATAACTTGGAATGTGATATGACGAGACACCAGTTGACATTCTCACGAAAGCGTCGTCACACAAGCGTTCTAAACGGGGAGACATGGGAACTTGAACACGAATGCAAAGTGGAAGAATTTGGGGGGTCTGAAGCGGGGGTTGGAAGAATGGAGGAGGGGCAGGCTGAGAGTCAAGAAGGGGTAGAAGGGGGAGCAACTCAAGAAAATAGTGTGGTTCCCGTGGTGAGGAATGCGACTAACAGTAAAACGATGAGCTCCGGTGAGGGTGATAAAATGAGGACTGAGGAAGGTGATGTGGAGAGGCTGTTCGAGTAGGCAGTTGCCCAAAGGGTGGGGGTTCAGGTGGCAGGGGCCTCCCCCTCAGTGTCCCAAATACCTTAGAATGTGTGGGGTTCCTGGGTCAATAAGAGAAGCAATTGGCGGTTGGGTCTCTATTGGCTCCTTAGATGATCGATGTGGCTTATTTACAGGAGACTAAGATTGGTTCATGGGATTCAATGAGATGGGGCTCCACCTCTGGCCCTCATCTTAATGAATTCAGAGCACTGGTGGCAAATGAAAGCTCAAGGGTATTCTTGTTGCTTGGAATGGAGGCCTTTCTGACTTAGTTGATGAGGCAGTCCTGGCCGATCAGCCCTACTTTGTAGTTACATCGGTGTATGGTATTGCGAGGACATCCATAAATATGGTGCTGCATGAGATTAGGCTAGGTGGTGCTTTTTGGAGATGGCTTGGTTTGTGGGTGGTGCTTTCAATGTCATGTTTTATGTAGAAGACAAGATAGGTGGGAAAGGTATACATGATCCTAGATCTGGTATGTTTGGTAAAGTGGTGGAGGAGCTTGTTTTGGACCTGCTGGATACGTCAAATTGCAAATTTACGTGGAGGAGTTCGTCGTTGTGGTCACAGATTGATCATTCTATTTGTTGAGGCATTAGAGATGTTTAGCTTAGCTACAATTACCTCTCTTCCTAGATCGAGATCGGATCACACGCCATTGTGTCTTGAGTCTTGATGTTGGAGGAGGGCTTTCGAGACATGGTTACTTCTTTCTGGGAGGAGTTAGATGTGGAGGGTTCATCCACGATGAGGTTTGCGTTGAAGATGAAGGCGCTGCGACATAAGTTGTCGGTGTTCATGTGGGATTCATGCTCTGAGCGGGAGATGAGGAGGAACCAGGCTCATGATGAGTGGTAAGACTAGACATACTGAAAGACGATAGGAGCTAGATGAGGAGGAATTCATGAGTTGTGGGGTGATTCAAAGGATTATGGAGGAGGAAGATATGAAGCGAGAATGTGAGTGGAGATAGAGGTCGCGACAGAAGTGGTTGAAAGAGGGAGATGCAAATACCGAATTCTTCCATATGGTGGCAAACAACAGAAGGAGGAACTTGGTTCATTCCCTGGTGGTTGGGGGAGAGGAGTTCCATGGGAGGAGGTTGCGAGGGCAGTCATTGATTATTTCAGGGACATAAGCAGGCCTCCACATTGTGGGTCACGGTTGTTGGGTTTGGAGGTGAACCACATCTTTGATCTTGATGCGGAATCGTTGACAAGATCGTTTGGATACTGGATGTTCGTGAGGTTCTTTTTGGGTTGATCCAGACTACTGTCTTGGGTTGGATGGCTTCCCCGTCTATTTCTTCAGGGAATTTTGGGATCTGGTTGCTAGGGAGGTGATGGAAGTAGTGGTGGATTTTTCTGAGGGGAACTATGGCTTTGATCATATCAATCATGCTTTTATTTTCTTGCTCCCTAAGAAGATTGATGCGGTAAGAATTGAGGACTCCAGATCGATTCGATTTACTTGATTGTGGCTAAATTGTTGGCCAACTGATTGAGGGGCATGATAAACAAGATCATCTTGCCGTCACAACGCACATTCTTATTGAAAAGATAGCTCATGGATAATGTGGTCCTTGCCTCTGAAATTGTGGCAGATTAGCACAAGATGGAGGCAAAGGACATTTTGTGAAAGGTTGACTTCTCAAAAGTATATGATTGTGTAGACCAAGGTTGTAAAAGTCGACAGTTGGTACTCGGTCGACATGGTCACTGACTAAGGATTAATCGACAGTCGGGAGAGTAATCGGATTTAGTCAAGCATTAATCAGCTTTGAATTTTTTTAATTATTTTAATATATAAACCAATTATTAATACATATACTATCATTTATCTTCAATTTTTTTAGCAATTTTAATATTTTTAAGAGCTTAAATTTTTATTCTTAAAATAAACAAACTAGAAGAAACCCTAACCTAACAATGGAAAAACTAGTAATAAAAACTTAAGGAATAACATCTACGATCAACTTGCAAATTAGAAGAGAAAATATATTCTAACAATAAAATATAAGATCATCTTAAGCAAATCTAAGCAATAACATCTAAGATCAACCTAAGCAAAGACAAAAAATTGAAGAAAACCTAACATTGTTATTTGCTAACTATGAAAGGATGATAAGAAAAGATGATTCGTTGTTTATTCAATAGGTCTAGGGGTCCTTATATAGGACTAAACCCTAGAGGGCTCAAAATAGAATATTCTATAGAATATGCTCTATAGAATATTCTCTTAACAAATAGCCACATAGAATATTCTGTTAACATAAAAGCTCTCGTGGGGTCACAATATAAAGAAAGAAATCTTCTGCAATCTTTAACACTCCCCTTCAATTTGGAGCATATCCATCGATCATGCCCAAGTTGGAAGATATCCAAGAAATGCGCTTCTTTGATAAGGCCTTTGTGAATATATCTGCAAGCTGAAGGTCTGTTGAGATATGTGGTGTAGAAATCTTACCTTCTCGTACATCATCACGAACAAAATGACAGTCGATCTCAATGTGTTTGGTTCTCTTATGGAACACAGGATTTGTTGCAATATAAGTGGCAGATTTATTATCACAGTATAGAGGAACATGAGTAGTGATAGCAATATTGAGTTCTTGCAAAAGAGACAGTAACCAGGTAATTTCGTATATGGCTTGGGCCAATGCCCTATATTCTGTCTCTGCACTGGATCTGGAAATCACCGTCTGCTTCTTGTTCCTCCAACTAACAAGGTTACCTCCTACCGTCATCGCATAGCCCGTCGTAGAACGACGATCCTCAGGTGAGCTTGCATAATCAGCGTCAGCATAAGCAGCAACCTTAGTGTATCCATTTGCCCCATAAAATAGACCATGTCCAGGGGATTCCTTCAGGTAGCGAAGGATCTGAAGAACATCTTGCCAGTGGCTGTAGCATGGTTTCTCCATGTATTGGCTAGCTCTATTCACAACATATGGTATGTCTGGCCTAGTAACAGTAAGGTACAGAAGTTTGCCAACTAGGCTTCTGTATCTTGTAATATCTTCAAAGGCATGATCATATGGTGTAGAATGTTTCTTTGGTTCTACAGGTATGCCAGAGGGCTTGCACCCAAGTAGTCCTGCTTCAGTCAATATGTCTAAGAAGTACTTTCTTTGTGACATATGAAGCCCCTTCTTGGTGTATAAGACTTCTATACACAGAAAATAACGAAGTTGCCCCTGATCCTTGGTGACAAAAACTTTTTGCAGAAAAGTCTTCACTTCTAGCACTCCTTTATCATCGTCACTTGTAACAACCATGCCATCCACATATACAACTAGTATGACAGTACCTGTTGATCATTTTCTGATGAAGACAGAATGGTCAGATGTAGTTCTCTGAAAGCCCGGAGTGCTAATCTCTGAACTAAGTCTGTCAAAATATGCCCTCGGACTTTGTTTTAGATCATAAATTGCTTTGCGAAGTCGGCAAACATACTCCCCCTCGACTTCGTAACCTGGGGGTTGCATCATGTAAACCTCTTCCTCAAGATCACCATAGAGAAATGCATTCTTGACATCCAGTTGAAAAATAGGCTAGCCTTTGTTCACGGCTACAGAGAGGATAGTGCGAATTGACCCCATCCTAGCAATGGTGAAAAAGTTTCGAAGTAATCAACTCCATATGTCTGTGTAAAACCTTTTGCCACAAGTCTTGCTTTCAGTCTGTCAATAGAGCCATCTTGAGAATGTTTCGTAGTAAATACCATCTGCAGGAAACATGCCTAACACCTTGGGGACACTGAACTAGATCCCATGTTCCTCTGGAATTGAGGGCATCCATTTCTTCATTCATAGCTTGCCTCCACCCGTGGTCCTGTAATGCACTGTGATAGTCTCTTGGAACAGAGATTGTCATAAGAGCATCTGCATATCTTTTATCAAAACATGATAGGCTATCAGTGGACGTGAAATTGGACATAGGATGAATAATGAATTGCCTTTTTGTTCTGCGTAGGGTAATGTGAAGCTCTTGAGGATCATCTGGGGTAGTGTTGTTGGGGGCACTTGAAGATGGCATATTTTCCTGCAACAAAAGAACATGTAG
Organism: Ottelia alismoides; assembly: GCA_037367405.1. Classification (NCBI taxonomy): domain Eukaryota; kingdom Viridiplantae; phylum Streptophyta; class Magnoliopsida; order Alismatales; family Hydrocharitaceae; genus Ottelia; species Ottelia alismoides. The sequence goes on along the minus strand of JAZKJV010001328.1, from coordinate 197,214 downwards.
AGGAACAAGAACAAGAGGGGACACATGTTATGCACAATTGGTGGAGGAGGAAGTTCTAATGGTATCTCAGACACATCTTGATCGAAGAAGCGAGTTTGTTCGAAAAAGGTGACTTCAGCTGATATATAATATCGTTTACTACAAGGATCATAGCATCTATATTCTTTCTTTGTTTGGGAATAACCCAGAAAAACACATTTAATTGCACGTGACGATAAGTTGTCTGCAGTATGAAAGTTGTGAACAAAGGCGGTGCATCCAAAAATCCGCCGAGGTAGAGGAAATAGTGAGTCATTTGGATACAATAAGGCAAAGGGTGTGGAGCCATTTAGGGAGACAGAGGGAACTCTGTTGATAAGATGGACAACAGTGAGAATAACATCTCCCCAATAGGTTTTGGGGACCCTTCATTTGGGTAAGAAGAGAGCGGGCAATGTTGAGGAGATGTTGAAGTTTTCTTTCGAATACCCCATTCTGTTGGGAGGTATATTGGCAAGAGGTTTGATAGATAGCACCCTGGGAAGCAAAGAAGGATATTAAATCATTTTGTGCAAATTCCAAAGCATTATCAGAATGAAATATTTTAACAGTGGTGGAGAATATGTTTTTGACATTGTAAAAGAAATTCTTGACAATATTGTGGATTTCTGAACCTTTCTTTAACAGGAAAACCCAAGATGATCGACTGTAGTCATCCACAAAGACAATAAAATATTTATGACCACTTAGACTTCGGACCGGACAGGGTCCCCAGATATCACAGGAACAAGTGCAAAAGGAGTACGACGGCGAGGCTCAGTTCGTGTAGGAAAGGATGCTTAATGATGTTTCCCAAACTGACATGGTTCACACTCAAAAGGTTTCAGCATAGAAAGTTCAGGGAACATCATTGAGAGAGCTGTAGCAGAAGGGTGGCCAAGACGAAGGTGCCATAGAAAAGGATCTTCAGAGATGGAGACTGCACCAACAAAGTTGGAATCAGTAATAGAGGTTGTTCTTCTCATGATCCCCACCAAAAATCTTCCTCGTCCGGATGTCCTGAAAATAACAACAAACGTCAAAAAATAACATGACAGTTAAGCTGACGACATAGCTTCTGTACTGATATGAGCCTGAGAGGAAAAGCAGGGGCACAATGAACATCTGTTAGATGCAGCTTGGAATAAACGTTAACAATGCCAACAATAGTCACTGGGGAATGATCCCCATTAGCAACCCGAACAGTCTTCACAGAGGAAGATGGCTGGGAGGAGGTTAGCAAACTTCCTTCTCCCGTCAGATGGGTAGAGGCTTCAGAATCAATAATTCATGCATGCTTAGAGGCAGAGACAGAGTTTGCTACTGTACCTGAGGTAGTAGCTAGGTTAGTAGTAGGGGCAGAAGCATTACTATCAGAAGGACTAGATTCTTGCAGCAATTGTTGTAGGCGAGCATATTCAGAAGCAGTGAATGGTGTTTGTGCCTCGTTGGCTTGCTGAGTGGATGTTTCTGCAGTTGCATCATACAATACTTCATAACAGGCACTGTTGGCATTAGGTTGCATCCCAAACGTGCCCAACAGCGATCAGAAGGGTGATTCCAGCGTCCACAGTGTACGCATGTTGGATAGCGAGCAGATGAATCACGACCACGTCCATGATCGCGTCCGCATCCAGAGTCATGGCTTTGTCCAGATTCACGACCACGTCCACGTCTTGAGTCACGTCCCCGTCCTTCTTGATAGTTATGACGCCCTCTGTATCCTGAGGAGGTATAGTCGGCCATCGTCTCTGTAGAGGTGTGGGTGGTAAAGTGTTGAATTGGAGCCTCTAGCTCCTGTAAGCGTCCGAATATTGTCTCAAGAGTAGGTAGAATATCATCTGTCAGGAACTGATCTTTCACAGGCTTATATTTTGGATTTAGTCCCGAGAGAAAATTGTAAACCTGCCATTCAGCACGTTTTCCTACTTGTTTATCGCAGCATGCAGGCTGAAAAATAAGGAGTTCCTCAAAAAGGCTTGTAAGAAGCCTGTAGTATCCAATAAGACTTGATTCTCCCTGATTAGCAGACCAAATCCTTGTGTATATGTCTGACAGACGAGACTTAGTTGTCTTCTGAGAATATGTACGCTCAAGGTTTTCCCACATTGCCTTAGCAGTGTCTTTGTAAAGAAGATTCGCAGCAATGTTTGGATCGACATTGTTCGTCATCCAAGTGATAACCTGACAATTATCAACAAACCAAGTTTCATAGTCCTTATCTGTTTCCGCAGGTGGAATTTTTGTACAAACACTTTGAAAGATCGAGACCATAGAACATAATTTTCGGAGCCCTTCAACTTGATAGAAGTGCCCTATACCAGTAAAGAAGAAGTAAGGTACGTGGGCTTGATCTCGACAGACGTCATCGTGGCAGCTTAGGTCAAGAAAAAGTGACCTAGAGAGTATATCTTGCCTCAATTTGTCATCAAATATCTAAACCCTCATCAAGGAGTAAGAACGATGAGGCAATGATCGTTTGATGGCACAAGAGGGGGCCTGGCGGAGTCGGCCTCCTCACGTGAGTAGGGCCTGACCTTCCTGGCAGAGGCGCCTGGCGGCGCAAGGAGACCCTGGGAGGGTTGGTGGAGGTGCCTGGTAGCGCGAGGAGGAGCGAGGCGGGCCTGGCCGGCCTAGCGGTGGTACTTGGCTACCCCCAGAGCAGCCTGGCGAAGCTCAGCCCGGCCCCCTCGCATGTACGAAAGACTTGACAGGGCCTGGGGACCCGAGACGGCGCGGGCCTAAGGCAGGAGGTGCGGAGACCCGAGGCGGCTGCAGAGGGACTTGGAGGGCTGGCGGTGGCGGAGGGGTGATTAGGTCAGAACACCGGCCTAGGACCGTTGCTCTGATACCATGTGAAAAGATGATAGGAAAAGATGATTCGTTGTTTATTCAAGAGGTTTAAGGGTCCTTATATAGGACTAAACCCTAGAGGGCTCAAAGGAGAATATTCTATAGAATATGCTCTATAGAATATTCTCTTAACAGATAGCCACATAAAATATTACATTAACATAAAAGCCCTCGTGGGGTTACAATATAAAGAAAGAAATCTTCTGCAATCTCTAACACTAGCAATAGCATATTAACATCTAAGTTCAACATCATCAACCTAAGCAAATATAAGCAATAACATCTAAGATCAACCTAGGCAAAAACAAAAAAAATTGAAGAAAACATACCCTAACATTGTTATTTGCTAACAATAACATATTAACATTTAAGTTTAACATCAACAACCTAAGAAAATTAGAAGAGAAAATAGAAGCAAAAACAAAAAAACCTAACCTAAACCGTGATTTAGTTGGCGGGGGCGGCGCCGGTGCTGGAGGCTGGATGCTTCCAGGTGCTGGAGCTTGGAGGCGGCGGGGGCGGCGAGGCGCTGGAGGTGGCGCTGGCGACACACTGGAGGCAGCGAGGCGGCGCGGGGTCGGGGGTTTCGCATACAGGAGGGGAGGGGGTCGAAGGGTCGGGGATCTGTCGAGTTGAGTTGAGGGTTACTGTTTAACAGTAATCCTTTAACTCGATACCTGGATCCAATTCTCGGATCCTCTATGCAGAAATCGGTCGATTAAGTGGCCGCCTAGACCAACTACTCGCCTGACTAATCGAGCTCAACCGACTATAAGACAACTTTGCCAATTCGAGTCGGGTACCCACCCGAGTCACATAGTCGGACCGACTAGTCGGCCGACTTTTGCAACACTGGTATAGATTGGCGCTTCATATGGGCCTCTCTGTACAAACATAGTTTTCTTAATAGATGGTTCACTTGGATGAAGAGGTGTATCACGACCACCTCTTGTGCAATACTTGTTAATGGGCAACCGAGGGGGGGGGGTCAGCCACATGTCGATATTCTTCTGGTTTGATGCATCGTGAAACAAAAAAATTAAGGCTTAAATTTCCATCCTTAATTAGAGTTTAATTTAATTAAGGTTAGATTTATTTCCATTCAATCGAGTACGTTGCAATTTTATTTCTTTTTGAATAATGAAATCACATGTGATCTCTAGTTAATTGGTTAGTCAATTAGAACAATTAGTTAGTTGGTTAGAGTCTAGAGTCAATTAGGATAAGTCAGTATTTGAAAATTTATTCGCTTTCTATTTTTTTTATCCATCCCCTCCTATATAAAGAGGTTGGTAGCCTAAAGTTTTATTCATTTTAGAGTTTTTCAAATTTGAGATTTATCTCATATCTCTCCCTTTCTCTCTTCTCCTTCCACGTGATCTCTATGCTTCTTCCCCAAATCTCTCGCATTCGACGGGCTTTCTCTCCTTTCTCTTCCGATTTCTTCCACCAAATATTTTTCTACTGTTAAAATTTTTGGTTATTCACCGTTGAAATTTTCCATTAGCATCAATTGGTATCCGAGCGTGGCCTACAGATCACCCTCACGATCTTACGATGATCTGTACAGATTTTTGCATGGACATACAATGAAAGACTAATTTGAAGGAACATAAACGGCGTGTTGAAGAAGCCTACAATAAAGATTTGATGCCCATATTGCTTGAATTTCAGTCGAATCTATGGTAGTTGGCTGCAGATTTTCGAACCCTGAGCGCTGTTGGATCGACTCCATCGCCATCCATGATGTTACAACCACCCGAAGTCACTGTCCAGGAGGTTCCCGAACCTCCTCTCCCTTTTCCAATGCTGTTCCCACTGCTGCCGACCTCGGCTTCAGATATGTTACCACCTCCGAAGCCTTCTGAAATTGCTATCCAGCTAGTCGATGTCCAGGAGGTTTACGAGCCTCCATCCCCTTCCCCGATGCTACATGTCTGCCATCCTACAACCCACACCTCCAAAGCCTTCCCAAGCTGTTGTCCAAGTTGTTTCAGACCCATATCCACCACTTATGGAGTCTTCTCCAGCACCTTCCACCACCCTAACAACCCCAACACCATCCCTGCGGCCTCTTCCTCCACTTATACCACCCCAAGCGGCCACCCCACCACCTTTCGTCCCTTTAGCAACCCTGTAACAACTCTTCGCTGTCATCGCCTCAGCCGACGAGATCGCTGCCACTACCACTCTTGCTCGAAGAGGTGCCGCCATCACTGGAAGGGAAGGGAGAAACCCTAAAGGATTTTCATTCCAACTCAATTGGATTCTTATCCCGTAAAAGAGGAAGAGTTGGCTCATTTGGAAACATTACAATAAACACCTTCCACCAAAGATTCTTTACCTAAAAGTTAAAGGATTATACATATTGGTGGGCTTTTACTTAGTTGAAGGGGTAAAATTTTTGCTGAAGTGTCCCTTCAGAAGAAGAAAAAAATAGAGGAGATTGGCCACCCATTTGAGATGAAATCCTCCAATGCTACAACCAGAGATCACACAAGTCATCAGATGATGAGTTTTTCGAAGCAACAGATAGTTGATGCAACGTAAATAAATAATTATGGCTCAAATTTTCCATCCTTAATTAGAGTAATTTAATTAGTGTTAGATTTATTTCATTCAATTGAGCCCGTTGCAATTTTATTTCTTTTTGAATAACGAGATTGCATTTGATCTCCAATTAATTGGTTGGTCAATTAAATCAAGTAGTTAGCTGGTTAGAGTCTATTTAGAGTCAATTAGGATAATTTAGGATTTGGAAATTTATTCGTTTTCTATTTTTTGTAATCCCTCCCCTCGTATATAAGGGAATGACAACCTAAAGTGTTATTCATTCTAGAATCTATAAAATTTGAGATTTATTTCATATATCTCCCTTTTTCTCTTCTCCCTTCACGCGATCTCCACGCTTCTTCCCCAAATCCCTCGCATCCGGCGAGCCTTCTCTCATTTCCTCTCCGATTTCTTCCACCAAATATTTTTCTATCGTTAAAATTTTAGTTTTTTCTCCGTTGAAATTTCCCATTTGCATTTAGGCTGTCCTATGAAGGCACTCCTTTTAATTCTTGCAATTGATACATTGACGATCATGGTTGATCGTGCTTCTCGGGGGAGTTTTGCAACGATCACTTGAAATAGGAGCTTGCTATCCCCATTCTCCAGTACACAGATTGCACGATACTTTTCGCAGAGGGTGAAGCAGGCAGTTGTAGATGCCTATCCATGGTCATGGATTTATTTGGAGCGATAGTTGGATTGAGACTAAATAGAGAGAAATCAGAGTTCATTCCATTTGGCCCTGGACACAGAGATTCTGTGGCAAAGGTTTGGTATGGGTGCTCTTTCTTTCCACAATTTAGATATGAGCTTTCAGATCAACGACTGGAGGGGCTTATGGTCCTATTGGAGGAACTTGAGGAGGTGGCTGGTCCCACGAATGGTCGCGATTGTTGGATCTAGTGTGATGGTTCCTTTTCATTAGGGAAGGCGTAAATGGCCTTGAAGGGCCACTTGGGTTTTGAACCAGGAGGGTACATGTTGGACTGTACGTGGATATGTAAGTGAAAGGTTCCTACTTGTGTGAAGGTCTTCTAGTGGATCTTTAAGAGGGGAAGATTGTTGACTAAGGAAAGATATGCACGCTTCATTCATATGGAGGACTTTATATGCCTAATGTGTTTGGATGATGTTGAGACCGCTGATCACCTTTTCTTCTCCTGTGGGAGCTCTACGAAAGCATGGAGGTGCTTTGGGAATCAAGGTGCATGTTCTGATAGTGAGGTTAGCTTCTGGAATTCCGTTGGGGTGGATTGGAGTGGTACAAAGGAGAGATCATGGTGTGTGCTAATAATATTGGTGCTTTGGTTGACAAGAAATGGGACAATGTTCCTTTAGGATCGCTTCTATGCTAAAAATGTTGCGACACATGCAAATGCGTTGACTGAGAGTTGGAACCTATAGCATGTAACCTGTTTTTCTTTATTTACTTAAATTTGTATGGTGAAGTTTTTGAGCGCCCACCTTTATGACAGAGTTCCTATTTCTTTCAAAGCAAAGAATACAAGGCACCACAGACAATATCAACTCAAAACAAACTCTGCTGCCTGTTTGCTGAGGACGTTGCTTCTTATGCTGCACTGGTTGAAAGGATCTAAAGGGTTAGAGTGGAATGAGTCTTCTCGTAAGAGAATATATGCTCTATATTGTGTCTGTCAAAGTCACCGGAATTGAACCGTGTCTCCTCGTCGGAAAACGTGTGCTTTGTACAATGCAGTCACCGAAATTAGAATGAGTCTCATCGTCGAAGAACTCGAAGAATCTGGGTCTCTTCCATAGTGGCCCAGAGAATGGGATCTCTATTCTAGAGTCCCTATGTTCTCTCCTTATCGAGCCTCTATCATAGGTCTCTGTCATATGTGGTCCACATGCAAACTCTATGCCCAAACCAATCGTATAAGGACCTCTCACATAATAACCCTTTTCTCCCATACTTGTCGAAACATAAGACGCTCGATGAAGTTGGGAGAACTGGAGGCGAGGATATGCTAAAAAACAGTTTGAACTTCTTCCTTTTTCTGATAAGCCTATTTTTTTTCTTTCGGCTTGTCTTTTTTCTCACTCGACTTTTTTTTCCTCAAACCGAGTTCTTCCTTTTTCTTTCAAACTTCATCCCAATTGGACCTAAATTCTTGCTCTCCCTTTTCTTTCTCGTATATTGCAACATTCGAAAATGGGCCAAAAACATCATCTTTCCTTTTTTAAATATTATAGCAGCCCAACTTTGGGCCCAACTACCCTTACTTCTCATTTATTATTATATACAATAGCAATTGTGGGGCCCAATTTTAGGCCGAGAACAAATGACTAGTAGTCCTATATAATGAGATTCAACCCTTTCCCCTGCAAATAGTGTTCCCCAATGGGAGAATCCCTTGCTCAAAGCCACCTCTATCGCTTAGGGTTTAGGAGAACCCACGAGTTGCATGCGGCTTGGAGATACTCGAAGAAGCGGCTGTGTGTGCAACCTGGGTGATCGTGTGAGATGAGGGTGGAGCTTGGAGATGAGGACTCACCTTGCTTGCGAAGGAGGTGACGTGCGAGGGTGTTGCGCTGCGTTGTTCGGATGTTGTGCCACTTACGGGGGTGCTATGCAACCTCCTGTTCAATGTAGTCTTTCTCAATTCTTCTTCGAGAATTACAGAGGAGCTGTATTGGTATTGTAGATCCCCCTTACCAGAGAAAGAAGTGCAACATGGAAGTGGAGTCGTTGGTTGGGGTTTTGTTGCACCGGGAATGGAGTTCCTTCGAATATAGGGTTCCCTAATGAGAGAAAAACCCAATGCTACCGAGGGATGTCCTAACCACAAGTAGCCTGGAGTGGCGACCTTAAGAAAATGGGTGACCTGTGTCCCGATCCTTGTGTCGTTTGTGCGTATAGAGGTGGTCTGGAGTTGGAGAGAGGCTGCTAAGTTTTGGCAAGAAACCCAAATTGGATGATGCTGACGCAGTTGATATAGATGATCTTGTGTACCCGCATCAATATATCTAGGGTTTTGTGAAGAGCCTTGGATGAATCTTGCTCGCCATAACTCGCTAATTGAATCTAAATGCTTGTGCAGAATTAGGGTTTTAGAAATCCTATTTTTTAATCTCAAACAAATAACACAAATAATAACAATCAAAATAAATCTTCAAGAAGAAACCAAGAGCCGAATCCACTCCGAGACTATGTAGAAAATGACAATGCAGAAGCATAATCAGAGATAAGTAGATAAATAAGGCTATCTATGGCCTTAAGCATAGTCCAAGAGCATGGTTTCAGAAGCTCTCAAACTTGATAGAGCAGCAAGAGTTTGTGCGATCGATTACAGATCACTCTTTGTTTGTGCACAGGACCCAGAGAGGTATTATTGTTATTCTTGTTTACGTTGATGTTATTATTGTTACAAGGATGATGAGCAGGGTATTCAGAGTGCCAAGGACTTCCTTGGTCAGCAATTTA